>JARSSU010010543.1:0-51423 GCA_029619165.1 Eurosta solidaginis
ACTAGCGGCACTGTTACGAAATTGCCACATGCGCTTAGTCGATTAGAATGCTACGATATAAATCTGCTAGGTGTATAGCTCTAGCCACTGGTTGACTCTTGCATAATAAACCCCTATGAGATATTCATAAGTAACCCTTTCGACGCTATTTATCGCTAGAAAATAATCGTAGTGCCCACCGCTATTCTAGTTCAATTTCCGCGAAAGCACATCAAAAATTTCTACGCGGGGTCGCCCCTCTGGAGTGATTAGGCAAATTCTCCAGTGTATTTCTGCCATGAAACGCTTCTAGTGAAAACTCATCTGCCTTGCAGATGCCGTTCGGAGTTGGCGTAAAGAATGTAGGTCCTTCCCGCAAATTTGTAGATAAATAAAAAAGAGCACGACGCAAAAGTGTAATTAAATTTCTTCGGAGGTTATCACGTCTTGTATTTATTTATTTACTGATTTGAGAGCTTTGAGCAATTAATATTACAGTTTATAATGTTTTAAGCAAAGCTTAGGGAGCTACAAGATTTTCTTTCACTCAAATGCTGTAGACCTGCCATCGTATGGAGGGAGACCATCAGGGCAATAAAGCAGGCGAGGAGGTTTTCTGTAACTCTCTCACTTTTATTTTAAATCTCTTCGTGAAATGGCGAGCAATATTCGAGTCGACTTTTACCAACAAAAACAAAAAGTGACGTGAGCTCATCGATCCTTAAATTCCCCAATATAACGTTTGATGAGCTAGCCATTGCACATGATTTCGAAACATAAAGTGAAGGTGACTAGAGAATGAAAGTGTGTAGTCAAAAATGACACTCAAGTTCCTGATCTCATTGGATCGATTTAAAAATGCAGCGTTTCTACTGTAATTCAAAAAGTCGTATCTTCCTTTTTCGTATAAGAAACACCGCTTCCTTTTATGTATATACGAAACCCTTGAAAATTTTAGCAGGATCACAAAAGTCCATACATCTCCAAATTACGCATCAAAATTTTAGGGTCAGCTTTTTCAAAAGCTTAATTACGCCGAGTTTGGCAGGTGTATCAATCCATCGACAATGCGATTGGTCATCGAAGCTAAGTAAGTCGAAAGGACCTCTCAGAAAAACTATGCTGCCACTCAGCCAAAGCTCTACCAAATGATCGAATAGTTTACGCTGAATACAGTATCAAATATCCAGTTCATAAAAGTAATGCAGCGGGGACAAACACCGCATAGGACATCGCCTTGCTAAATTTGCCATTTCAAAGCATGTAAAAGAGGTAGAGGGTGAACTAGTGGTGATTCCGATGCACTAGTTTTGTCGTAGAGATTTTCCTCACAGGAGGGGTTTCACGCACACTGAATTTGTGATTCACGTAAACGAAAAAATACTATCCGCTTTTTAGAATGCTGAAGCCATGAAGCTTGGCATTAATTTGGGCAATTCACAAGAGTGCTATATTCAAGTTAATTTTAAGATTTTAGTTGCTTCCATGATTTCCAATAAAAAATTTGATTAAATTATACACAAATAAACTAACCTTGAGTATAGTACCTACTGTATTTGGGGAGTTCCAAATCAAACGCAACAAGTGCACGCCCAATGGTTTTTGATATTTGGATGCGATAACTTCACTTTCTAAAGCTATGTAACAGTTTAATGAATAGTAAGTAAAAACTAGAAAACTTAGACATTATGCAAATCCCAAAAATTACGTTTACTTTTACATTTTCTTGAGTTCAAAATTTTTGTATGTTGATATGAATGAGGACAATTCGTAGAGTACTAATATACTCCTTAGGAGTAATTTTGAAGTACTTGAAGAGTATAACCAGTACACCACAACTAATCCTTATCGTATAAAAATGTGAACATTTACACTGGTGGTCCTAAGCCAGGATCACCTCACTTCAGCTCGTAATTCTCCTTCAAACTACTCCATGGAACACCTTTGTGTGAGAACTTTCCAAAATCCACAGCTGCAGAACTGTAGCTGAGCTAAAATGACAAAAAATGATGCGTGTGGTCCAAAAACTTATGCCAGGGTCGCTGAATAATGACACCATCCTTTCGTTCTGTATATAGCAACTGCTATCACAACCAAAATGCTGAGCTTCCAATAACTTCCAAACTAAATGAAATAAGAAGATACAAAATTTGTTAGTACTTTCCTTTATATAATATTATTATTCAAATTTTATCATGACCACTTAAATTTTTTATGAAACACAAATATAAAGGTGGAGTGCAATAATAAATTATCGATATAATCTAATCTAAGTCCGGCATGTGCCACATGCTTGGTTATCGACAGTACCATAAAAAACGATCCCAAAATTATATTAGCAAGATTCCACAATTCTACATGGATTTTAATACCTCTAATATCTCGATACCTGTTTCATCTACAAAATATTTCACCCTAAATATTACAACTAATAGAGCTCAAATCTTACTTCAAGTTCCGGGCTTCTGGGTTATCGGAAGTTCATTAAATTCGAAAGCTAAATTTCCAAGTATTTTTAAAATTTGACGAATCCCTGGACAAACAGGGAATACTTGTTTCCTTCTTGTTACGTAGCCCTTAGTTTAAAGAATCTGCTCTACGGAAGTTATTCAAATAGCAGTCGCAAGATTCTACATGTTGTAAATAGACTTTCTAAATACCTCTAAACATCTCGTCCCTGCCAATATAGAAAACTCCTTTGTCCCAAAATGTTTAAACTTAATAAAGTAAACATTTTTTCAAAGTCTCAGGTCTCTGGCTTATCGGAAGCTCATTATAACTGAAAGCGAAATTTCCAAGTTGGACAATTATTTTGTTTTTTAATTTTTACATTCTTGTACCACCAAGCGAAAATTTGTCATGAGGTTCTAAAATAAATCCTTATTAAAAATCTTGCTCTAGCGGTCGCCAGAATCAATTTTTGAATCTCTGAGTTGTAGGAAGTTCCTTAAAACTTGAGAGCAAATTTCCTAGTCGACCGTTTTTAGAATATTCACGATCTCTGAACACCTGTGCAAAGTTTTTCGCTTATTTTAAATTTTCTTTGAGTTCCGATGCGTGCTCCAAATTTCAAGACTCTAGCTCTAGTATAAACCAATTTTTTTAGAAAAAATGCAATAATTATAATATAATTCCTGTTTTAACTAGTTGTCCGATAAAAGTATTTTTCGGCTGTTTCGTGTGCTCTCTCATAACTGTTATATCACAAGTATCTTTTGAAAATAAAGCCTGCATTTCAAATCTGGGCACTTTTTCTCATTTATCTAGGAACTTGTTATCAGTCCTATTGTGTTTTGATTGGGAATTCCTCATTTTATGTACTCTCCCATACTAAACTTTGGATAGTATCGTTTTGTTTTTGCCTTACATATGACTAATTACGTGTTTTCGCGTGCATTTGCATATACCGTACTATTTTTGTAGCCACCACGGAATTATAATAAACTTCTAACCTTGATCTAAATATTTGGCTATTTAACTTGCCTTGTACCGCAAATCGCAGAATTAATAATCCACACACTGCGAGGGGCTAATGGCGAATTTCGGTTATCACGTAGTTTCAAATTATGTAATTTTCTACGCCACTATTCTTTCAAAATATTTCCGCAAATTCGAATATTCATTTGTAACAATTATGTTGTATTACCTAATTATCACCTATTACAATCTCACACAGGGTGAGCGTAAATGTTGCATTTTATTTTAGTTGTACTAAAGGGGCAATATTTGACCTAATTTTGCTTGAGTTAGTTAGCAAACAAACTATGGTTATGACATACTTTTCTCATCAACTTTACCATTGTAGATATTTTGTATATATGACGTATATGAGTGTATGCGTTTTATATATATTCAAATGTGTAATATGTTTAGTAACCATTCTTGTAATAGTTTTTCACAATTCTTCAAATATGTTTTGCGGAAAATTGCTTCTACTGAGACTTACGCAGCCAACTCAGCATTTAGTTGATTAATTTTGAATTTCCCTACATATCAATACAAATTGATTACTCTTTCTAACTAAATAAAGAGTTATCATACAATTGAATAAAATAAATAATCAAATATGAATACTTTTGATGATCAAAAACTGAATATAGTTTTTCAATCATATTTTGGAATCATATTTGAATTAAATGTGTTCACTTTAGGTGATCTACAATTTCTAATCATTTCTCGTTTAGTTTTCTGAATCTTTTCTGAATATATTTGTTGATTGAATAATGAATTTTGTACTTGTTAAATTTTACTTTTCATTTAAGATCTTATTTTTCACATACACACATTATTTCAATCATGAAGTTCAGAAAAAATATATTAAAATTTTATTATTTATACAAAGGCAAAAAATAATGTAAATACTGCTCGTAACCGAAGATGTTCTCCACCTTCGGCTTCCCAGAAAATACAAATCCAACCATTAGACAATACAAAGGTTGTGAGCTATTTGAACCCCAGGTAAGTGAAACTATCTTGCCATACCTGGATGCGGCTTCAACATGCCGTATCGCATCCGTATTTAAGATGTTGACGATCATAGCTGATGCTGGATGTTGTAGTCGCAGGTGTATATCGTTGAAGTTTGTTTGCGAATTACTTTTGCTTCAAATAGCTCACTTCCGCATGCTTTCTTTTCCCGAAGAAATAAGATTATCATGTTGTATCTTTCGAATAGAAAATACTATTAAATTTGAACGTTTTTAATCATCTTAGGGTATGATATTTGAATATTTTTTGATCAAAATTTTCAAAAAATGCTGGCTGGGAGTAAACAAATATAAAGTCTCGGAAATTTTTATCAAATTTAATAAATTTAATTGTCCCTTTTTAAACTGTTTTATTTAGTTCGTCTCTGTGTAGCGAACAGAATTTTGTAATTGGGATTTAAGTAAATCCCGATAAGCTACAATCTTCAAACTTGGAATATAGTTCAGAACCCGATGACAATACAATAATAATAAAAAAACCTCCGACAGGTCGTGCATGGATCGAAATATTTCAAAATATGTTGTGGTCCGATTTGGTTCATATTTAGAACACATATTACATACATGAATAGAAAGCGACATTGGGAAACAAATCGTCGCCATGTGGCGCAAGGATCGAGATATTAAAAAATCCTAATTGTAGTCCGAATTGGCTCATATTTGGAGCACATATTACATACGGGAGTAGAAATCGCTTTGTGAAAAAAGCTCGCGCTAGGTGGCGCGAGGATCGAAATATTAAAAAAAATCTTATTTGTTGTCCGATTTGGCTCATATTTGGAACTAATATTACATACAGTCCGGTAGAAGTGACATCAAAATACTTTGGAGTTCGAGGAAGGGCAAGCATACGTGGCGCCGAGTCGAGTAAAGTCTTTGGAAGGATTATGTATTGAGGACTTATATTGTAACAAATTGTCAGGAAAGAGTTCATGTAATAATGAGTCACTAAATGAAACTAAATAGAATGAGAAATAATAGGCAATTAAACAAAAGACTAAAAACTTGAAAAAATAAAATAATTAAAAAGAATTTTAGTTAAACGGTTTTATTGAAAACAATACTTACATTAAGTATAATATACTAAAAGCTGGAAATATTAGATAGGTTCTTGGTACTAGTCATCACACTCCTTATCAATCTATGGCGTTGATAAGACAATTAAATAAAAGCGTTGGGTGTGAAATTTCTAAAATGTGAGGCGTAGCATAACCTGATTAAGGTTCAGTTGGTCTTACTTATGCCAATCGATAGAAATTTGACGTGTACAATGCTTTAATTTAATTGTGTGATCAACGTCCTAGATTGATGAGGAGTGTGATGACTAGTACCTAGGACCTACTTTAATTATTTTCTAGCTTTTAGTATTATTATTACTTTAATGCAAGTATTGTTTTTAATAACCCCGTTTAACTTAAACATTTTTTTTAATATTTCATTTATTTTCTATAATTTAAGGAAAACAACTTTTATGAATTTTATAACTGATCGAATTTCAAAAACGAAGGGCGCATGGCTTTATTTTTTATATGAAAGGTAATTTGAAACACCCTTTGTGTGATGTTGAAAACGATGCTAAGCAAATGAAAGCCACGGATCGTGAACCACTTATTTCCTTTTAAATTTTATCTTTTAAATTTTTGATTTGTTATTCAAAATTGATAACTACGGTTTTTAATGTTGCGTATTTTCTATGGCATAGCAAAATGCATAGCCGGTTATTTTGTCAGTGTATTGTAAAAATGTGCTAGAAAGATATGCTAAATTGCAGTACAATGATGCTAGAACATTTGCACAAAATCCCGATCTCTCTTTCCAAATAAAAAGTTCTACATTTCGTAAACTTTTCGCGAGTTTTCGATTTTTTTAGATATTTGTATGTGGCTGGTTTACCTAGGTGTAGTTTTAAAGTTCATAGAAGTTCCATTTTACATTAACAAAAATAAAAAAGTGGAATTTAATTGATAAAATTTGATAAGAATTTCCGCTGATATTTTCGTGATCGCTTCTGTATATAATTGTGTGCAAATAAAATGAAATATATTTGGAAAAATGTTTCAGTAGGTGAAGCACGAATTGAGATATTTAGAAAAACTTACGGAATGGGAAACCCTGAAATAGAGCTGCAAAAGTATCGACAGTCGGCATACTCGATATTTTCGAAATTTAAGTGGGAGTGTATCGACATATCGCGATATATATCGAATTTTTTGTTATAGTGAAAAGCGCTTACTCAATTTAAAAGCAATATCAGGTATATATCAGACATTTATGTAAATATAATATATACATGTATATATATGTAATATTGTCTTCATAACTTCGAAACGATCATAAAACATATTCTGCAAAGTTGTCCGCGATGGCAGTTTATACAGCGAAGCCAGGGTACATAAAAGCTACGACACCCTTTGCCATCCACTATGGGAAAAGGTCGAACGTCTACGGTGGCTAAACCCCAGTAGGGTGCTGGTAAAAAGCCTTTTACGTGATGATGGATCTTCATATGTTTTTTCATATAAAATTAATCTTATTTGGCGAGCTATGTAAATCTAAATTTGCAGTTGTGTGCGATCGTTCTAGATGGTGAAACAAATTGGACGTATTACCACTAGTTGTATAACATTTTTTGCAATAATATTACTGATTTTGTTAAAATGGGTACAAATGCTTGACTTTGTACTTCGTAGCTTTTTGGCAACACAATTTTCGTCTTCAAACTCAATGATGTCTTCTGTTGCGTGTATATCTACATATACGAATACATGTATGAAAAAAATAACGTAACTTTCACATTGAACTTTTGTAAGAATTTTTCAATATTCAGAGCCTCCAACTTGTTAGGTATTCATCTAAAATAAACACAATCTGACATAATGTATGTAATTTTATTTATTCATGTTTTATTTGTCTTACCAAAGTTTTAGAAGCTGGTATTCTCTCGCTAGAAAAAGGAATAAGAAATGGGAATAAAGTACTAGATATTTAGAAAAAAACATCGATAATCGCACCACGAACCTGGTATAGATGTATCGATATTTAAATCGATACTTTTGCAGCTCTAACCTGAAATTGATTTGGGAGTGATTTCTTGTTGAGGTACGAATGCAGGCCTAACTTAAAGTTTAGAAGTCAGTGAAAATGCAACCACAAATATACTTATGTAGTTTAAAACAAATAAGGAAGTCTAATTTCAGGTTAGATCGAACATCACATACCCAGCTGTGCACTTGAAACACTGTTGTTGTTTGTTTTGTGTAGTTAGTAGTATTATAAGGATACGCAATAATAATGTGGCGAATGTTGACATCACTATGCTGTTAGTAAATAATCACAACAACAAAAACAGCAATCAGCCACACTTTTGTACAAGGCAACGAAGAATATTCCACAAACATAACCAGCAGCTCGAAGTGAAGAGATATCTCACACACAAACATGTAGTCATTAGCCGAAGTTCTTACTCACACATACACAGGCATATAACTAAATAACCAAGCAGGAGATACAACTGTTCTAGAAGGTGAAACGTCTAGACTTGAGAGAAATATGCGAACGAGACAACAGAGAGTATAAAATCAGCACAATCTGAGGAATAACTAATCAGTTTGTTTAAACACACTATTAGTGGCGAAGTATAATTATGAAGTACTACTCCCAAAGTAGTCTAATTAAAGATAATTTTGCCATACTGAATGTTGGAGTTATTTATTCGACAGTTCAGCGATTAGAACGTTAGCAGAAGTTTAACAGTTAACAGTTGCAGCTTTAAAAAAATGCCAAATTTCGTTCGCATTGGGAGGTTTTTGTTCGACTTGTGGAATTAGAAGTATTTTGGAAGGCGTAAGAAAAAAAGGGGCGTGTTACGCCCATTTTCAAAATTTGTTTAAGTTTTGTTCCTAGCTAAACCATACCACTACTGAGGTAGAATATCAGTCAAATGTAGTAAAATACCATAGAGTTATTGCAAACTGTTTAAGTTCAGACTTTTGAGAAAGTAGGTGTGGTCATTAACCGATTTTGATTATCTTCACTCAGTCTAATATAATTTGGCAATGACAGTGTCTCTGCCAAGTTGCCATGTAATAGCTTTAACGGCTTTTGAATGATGGCTTGTTAAACTTCCAAGTTTTCTTCCTTTAAATGTAGGTGGTGCCACACCCATATTCCGAAATGTTTTGGGTCATAAAACTAATAATCCTACCAGATTAGCTTAGCAGTATTTGTTTTTGAATTACCTATATTTTTCCATTTTTATAAAATTTTGATATCAACAAGTAAGTTCGGGTGTAACCGAACATTACGTACTCAGCTGAGAGCTATGGAGACAAAATAAGGGAAAATCACCATGTAGGAAAATGAACCTAGAGTAACGCTGGATGTGTTTGTATGACATGTGTATCAAATGGAAGGTATTAAAGAGTATTTTAAGAGGGAGTGGGCTATAGTCTATGGGCGCCATTTAGGGATCTCGCCATAAAGGTGGACCAGGACTGACTCAGATTTGTTTGACGATAGGGTATCAAACAAAGGTGTCGAGTGGGCCTAGTTTTATAGGTGGACGCTTTTCGAGATACGCATAAAGGGGACCAGGGGTGACTCTGTAATGTGTTTGTACGATATGGTATCAAATTAAAGGTATTATGAGGGTTCTAAAATGGAGTGGTGTTGGTTTTATATGTGAAGTCGTTTTCGAGTATCGACCAAAATGTCGACCAGGGTGACCCAGAAAATCATCTGTCGGGTACCGCTAATTTATTTATATATGTAATACCGCGAACAGTGTTCCTGCCAAGATTCCAAAGGCTTTTGATTTCGCCCTGCAGAACTTTTTCATTTTCTTCTACTTAATACGTAGATGTCACACCATTTTACAAAGCTTTTTCTAAAGCTATATTTTGCGTCAAAAAATCAATCCAATTACCATGTTTCATCCCTTTTTTCGTATTTGGTATAGAACTATTTTATTTTTTTCATTTTTGTAATTTTCGATATCGAAAAAGCGGGCGTGGTCATAGTCGGATTTCGGCCATTTTTTTATTCCAATATAAAGTGAGTTCAGATAAGTACGTGAACTGAGTTTAGTAAAGATATATAGATTTTTGCTCAAGTTATCGTGTTATCGGCCGAACGGAAGATAGACGGTCAACTGTGTATAAAACTGCGCACGGCTTCAACAGATTTCGCCCATTTTTCATAGAAAACTGTTATCGTCCTAGAATCTAAGCCCTACCAAATTTCACAAGGACTGGTAAATTTTTTTTCTACTTATTGCATTACATTAGACAAATTAAATGAAAAAGGGCGGAGCCACGCTCATTTTGAAATTTTCTTTTATTTGTGTGTTTTGTTGCACCATATCATTACTGGAGTTGAATGATATTAATTTTTTGTTAAAATTTGACTTAAAAAAATTTTTTTTTAGTAGGCGTCGTCGTTCTACAATTTTGCTAATTTTTACTAAGCATACATATAGTAATAGGGGTAACTGTTCCTGCCAAATTTCATCATGATATCTTCCACGACTGCCAATCACAGCTTGCAAAACTTTAAATTACTTTCTTTTAAAGTGGGCGGTACCACGCCCGTTGTCCAAATTTTACTAATTTTCTATTCTGCGTCATAATTTCAGCTCGCCTACCAAGTGCCATCGCTTTATCTGCCTTTGGTAATGAATTATCGTACTTTTTCGGTTTTTCGAAATTTTCGATATCGAAAAAGTGGGCGTGGTTACAGTCCGATATCGTTCATTTTAAATAGCGATCTGAGATGAGTACCCAGGAACCTACATACCAATTTTCATCAAGATACCTCAAATTTACTCAAGTTATCGGACATGGCCCAATAAAATTGTTTTTCGATCCTGATGATTTTGATCTATGAAAGTCTATATCTATCTCGATTCCTTATACCTGTACAACCAAACGTTATCCGATCAAAGTTAATATACTCTTTGTGCAAAGCACGCTGAGTATAAAAAAGTGAGCGTTGTTATCGTCCGATTTCGCTCAATTTTCAATACCAGTCTATTCTGGGTGCAGATAAGCCTGCATGCCGAATTTGGTGAGATAGCTCGTTATTTGCTTAAGTTATCGTATTACGGATGAGGCGAACTGGGCGGACAGATGGACAGACATGGCTCAATCATTTTTTTCTATACTGATGATTTTTATTAATGGAAGTCTATATATATCTCGTTTACAACCAACCGTTAGCCAATCAAAGTTAATATACGCTGTGAACATTCAATCATGTTTTAATTGGCACCCATGTGATTATGGCGGTCTTATATAAATTATGTAAGCTATTTTATGAGAACACTAATGGGGCATTAAGTCTTCCTCATTCGGATTTGTGTCCTTCGATGATAAGGCCGTACATCGATAAGAAAATATTCCGAGCCGAAGCGTGTATGCTATTTTTGCCAATGATTGGACCGGTCAAGATATAATTCACTATGTATCTGGCAGCTATTTTGCAGGAGCCGTCTATAATAGAGCTTATAAAAATAGGTTTCGTAACAATAACTTAAGATTTTGATTTGAGTTTTGTTATGCTTTACTAAAACCCCAAATATAGAAAATAGACCTGCGCAAACTATTTTTCTTTCTGAAACGGTCTAATATATTTGTTTACATTTTATTTACTCATACAACTTTCCCATTTAAAGTTGTCCCAGTTCGTTATTCACGTATTTAGTTTTATCCAACTTCATATAAAATACATAATTACGTAGTTATCCACTGAACGAACAAAGTATGTATGTCAATGCCTCGGGAAAGACGATTAGTCTTAGGATAATGAGGGCATACATTTTGCTTTTTTTACTCTCCTGTTATATATGCTTGAACTAGAAAGCAAAATTAAACTTTCCATTCACACTAAAATGAAAAGTACACATACTACAGCTACATATATATATATATCGTCGGTGAAAGTGCAAAACTGCTCATATTGTTTTTTATACAAATTCCCAGTATTAGTTTGAAAGAAAAAAGAAAGCAGCAAGAGACCGTGAAGTTGATATGTAAGTATATGGGTTGTGGCAGCTCGCTTGCAGTAATTTTATGCTATTGTAAGGAATTCTGGAGGATTCCCGATAATTATAGACCTTCTGCTAACGTTCGAATCGCTGAACTGTCGAATAAATATTCCAATATTCAGTATTGCAAATGGTCTTTATTGAGACTACTTTGTGAGTAGTGCTTCACAATTATCTTCATTTCACAACTAATAGCTTGTTTAAATCAAATTGAAGAGTCATTCGTCAGCTTGCGTTCTTTTATACTCTCGATTACCACGTTTCGCTTATTTTCTCCAACGTCTAGACTTTTCACGAACATGGAATAGTTGTAACGCATACTTGGTTATTAGCTATATGCGAGTGTATGTGTGAGTAACATCGTCTACTCTTAGCTGATGACTACATGTGTGTATTGAGCTATTCTTCGTCCGCCTTCCATGCACGTGTCTTAACGGATTACTTTGATGTGGTCATGTACACAAGTGTGGCTGCTTGCTTTATTGTTGTGTTCATTTATTTACTAACAGCATAATGATGCTAACATTCGCCACATTATTGTGAATTCTTATATGTATGTGCAAACTGAAGAACTGCTACGATCAACCAGCGCCACAGTCAGTGACGGCTTTGCCACGTCACTCATCTTCTCGGGAAAAGCCGGAGTCTTAGTGTTATCTCCTTTTGGCACCTCCGAGCAAGCCGGAGTCTTAGCGTTAACTCCCTTTAGCACCTCCGGGAAAGCCGGAGTCTTAGCGTTATCTCCCTTAGGCTTATCTCCTACTTCCGTAGCTGGAACTTCCCTCTGATTGGCAGCTTTTGAGGTAGTTGCTACCTCACTATTGGGCCCATCCGTCTTACAGCGTTGGGCCTACTTGTCTTGTCTATGCGACTGCCTTGCCTCGCGGCTCTGGGACTGGGTCCTTTCTGCCTCTTGAAAGCAGGTTTGTCGCCTTCCGCCGAACGTTTGCCTCTTCATTCTGCCATTCGGCGCTTCCGAGGGTTTCTCGCAGCAAACCTTTTAAACTGTCTCGACCTACATCTACCGCCTCATGGGGCCATTCCAAGCGCTCGATCTCCACTTCTTTTGGGTCGACCACTGCTTCCAAGCGTTGTACAATTCTTAGTGCTGCACGGTACTGCTAGGGAGCTCTTTTTACTTCCTCTTGTTCCTACCTTTCTCCACTCTTCTACTCCGTATTCATTTGTGTGCTTATCCAACCGAGTTTATTGAATCAGCACTACTCTCGCTCCCCGAGTCCCGATGCTCGCTTAATGCGTATTTGTCGTCCTTGGCTTGCGACTCAGTCCTCCTCTTATCATCGTCCTTATTAGAATAAGGTAATGAGTCGTTCATCTTGGTCGTACGACCACGTGCCCAACAAGGCGGGCTCAGCGGTCCCAGTATTATATACGAGGAAAGAACCGTACGCCACAACAGCGCCCCTTACTGTGGTAAGGCCATCAATACTTCCCAGAGTGGCCCGGTATCGGGAAGGCTCCATTCAAATACAGCCGAATTTAGCCCCTGTCTGCAAATCGTCCAATAAGCATGGTCCGTATAACACCCTGGATTAGGGGGTTCGTGGTGGTTATATCAAGAAGTATTCTTGTGTGAATTAGTGAAACGCGCTCATGAAGTATGTGTTTGGTCTATGTCTTAGTGCACTTTTCGGAGTAGCCTATGACATTGATATTACAACTTCAAAGACAACTTTCCGAATTAAACTCTCTTACAATAGTAGTTAAGTAATATGTCACTGTTATAAAAAACTTTGAGAACTTTGGTAATTCGGAGTCTGTTTTATAGCAAATGTAGTCGATACATCTACACTTCACGGCAAATAAAGTACTCAGCGGACTGCCAGATTACCCAGGCCCCTTCGTCACCTTTCAGTTAAATTTATATTTGCATGTTTCTAAAGTATGAATGTAGGTAATGCATTGAAAATTAAATAAGGTGAGCAATCACACGGAAGTTGATTCATGAAATTTAAAACAATTTTTTCAGTCACATAGAAGAGACTGTCAATTTGCAGTCGATAATATTTTGCTTTACTAAAATCTATTAATAAAATATTCATTAAAAATTGTTTGCACAGTTATTGTATAGTTTCTGCGACTCTCAACTCGTACGTTGTTCATTTATTTGTCATCAATGGCCTTAATGCAATTCACTTAAAATACGAGAACTTATGGTGGGAAGTAACATCTCGTGCTTACGAGGTTTTATGCTCACTGATGCGCAGCATACACATGACGATAGAGGTACTAAAATTTTATTGAAATTGAATGTGCGTTCAGCAGCAACAGCAACAAATACTGGTGAGTTGCATATTAGACTGGGTCGAAAAAATTTTCACAAAAGCTTGACTCGAAATTTGAAGCTTCCTTACAAACATCAAACAATATTTTCTCTACACTTAATGAATTTATAGTGTCTTACTTTATCTGCAAACTATTATTTTATTAGCATCCACCGTTGATTTTAAATATCATAAAAAATTAAATTTTAACTTTAGTTTTGGTAAACCCCTTTGACTATTTTGGTTTGTTTTTGTTTAAGAAATGAGCTCGCCATTTTTTGCGATCTGCGCTTAAGAAATTTGTAACATTTCACACACATTCGATGCTAAATAGTGCTTTGATTTATAACAAAAATTACGGAAAGTTTAAAATACGAATATTAGCAGTTTCGATACGTCCTAGTATCCAGTCGCTAGTAACAATTAAATGTTGGACAACAGCAACAAGCAGATGAAATAGAAAACAGTCACACTATACATGTACACGGCAATTAAGAGGTAAAGCATACCACACATCTACCGGCAGGCACCAGTGGCATATGAGATTAGAGCAGAGAGAATAAATAAGCACTATCGAGAAGGCTATTCACGACATTCTAGACCTAAGAGAACAGCAAACGATGCAACTGCAGAGTATCCAGGAGCGCAAAAACTGAGGAAGAGTCCGCCAGTTACATTTTACCACCACGGTAAGGAAACACGCGAATGTATTAACATGAGATCTACCATATTACGTACTACTTACTTGAATGTGCGCTTAAACCGTCCTAAACGTCAACAGGCGCGCCAGTTGCTCCTTCCGCTCCGCCACCGCGCCAATTGGTCACACCACGGAGTTAAAATCGTTTTCCACCTGGTCCTTCCACGTAGTGGGGAGCCGCCCTCTACCTCTGCTTCCATAGGCGGTTCCGATAGAAACCTTTCTTGGCCGGAGCATCATCTTTCATTCGCATAACATGGCCTAGCTAGCGCAGCTGCTGCGTTTTATTCGCTGACTATGTTGATGTCTGCCTATAGCTCGTACAGCTCATCATTAAATCTTCTCGGTACTCGCCATCGCCACGCGTAGAGGTCCATAATCTTCGAGAACTTTTTCTCTGCGAACACTCCCAAAGCCGCTTCATCTGCTGTTGTCATGGTCCATGCTTCTGCCCATATAGCATGACGGGGTACGATAAGTGACTTGTAGAGTATGATTTTCGTTCGCGCGAGAGGACTTTACTTTTCAATTGCCTACCTAGTCCAAAGTAGCATTTATTGGCAAGATTGATTCTTCGCTGGATTTCAGTGCTGATGTTTTTGCTAGTGTTGATGCTGTTCCCAAAAAGGAATCTTTTACTACATTTGCTGTGACAGCAGGTCACTTTGTTTTGTCCTCATTCACCTCAAACCCATCTTTACCGCTTCTTTTACAGTTTGGAGTAAGCAGAACTAACAGCGCGGGTGTTTAGGTCGACGACATCAATGTCATCACATATGCCAGCTATTGCACGCTTTATAGTATATTGTTCCAGTGCGGTTAAGCTCTGCAGCTAGTATAATTTTTCTCCAGCATCAGATTAAAGAAATCGCACGGTAGGGGTCACCCTGTCTGAAACCTCGTTTAGTATCGAACGGCTCGAGAGGTCTTCCCAATTCTGACTGAGCTGATGGTGTTGCTCACGTCATTTTGCACAGCCGTATAGTTTTTGCGGAAACCAAATTCAGACATAGCGGCATATAGGCAGCTCCTTTTCGTGCTGTCGAAGGCGGCTTAAAGTCGACGAAGAGGTGATGTGTGTCGATTCTATTTTCATCGGTTTTTTCCAAGATTTGGCACATTGTGAAAATCTGTCGATGGTAGATTTACAGGTCTGAAGCGCACTATAAGGTCCAATCAGCCGTTCACGGTGGCTTCAATCTTTCGCACAATACACTTGAAGGACCTTATATGCGATATTAAAAGGCTGATTCCACGATAGTTGTTGCATTTTGCAGTATCCCCCTTCTTGTGGAATGGGCAAGACACTTAGATTCCAACCGTCGGGCATGCACTCGTCCGCCCATATTTTGCTAAGAAGCTGCTGCATGCGCCTTACCAACTCCTCGCCGCCCGACTTGATAGCTCCGCAGCAATCCATCAGCGCCCACGCCTTGTTGTTTTCAATCTGTTATTGCTATTCTAATACTGTCGTCATAATCGGGCGGGGGGACATCTATTCATCATCACTCAGATTGCGGGATCGCGGTTCTTCTATCTCTGCGCGTGTGAACTGGCTGCCGTCATTTAGGAGAGCAGAGAAGTATTCCCTCCATAATCTATATGCACTCTCTGAAGGACATCAGTTACAGGTCGCCGTTTTCATCCTACAGGAGTTTGCCCCGGTCTTAAACTCTTCCGTCTGTCGCCGTATTTTGGTAGATTTTCGGGCGTTATTCCTGAGGTGGCTAACACCTCAAGCTCTCGCACTCACGCCTTTCTGCTTCGCTTTTTCGTTCCTGAAAAGGCGTTCATCGCTTCCATTTTCAACTCACCATAGCGTGCACACACTCCTCTTGTCGCGTCCGCTTTTACGTAGCCTGTAGGCAGCGTCTTTTCTTTCGGTTGCACCGCGGCATTCTTCATCGTACGCAGGTGCTTTTTCGTGGCCGCCGGTAACCAATTTTTCCAGCGGCGGTAGTACGCAGTGTTTTGGAGATACGCTCCCACTGCTCCTGTATTCCTTCAGGCTCTCAGAGCAGGTTGAGAGTCGAGTTGCGAAATCATTGGCAGTCTGTTATGATTGACGCTTTTCGACGTCTAGCTTTCCTTGTGTTTTTTGTTCCTTGGTTTAGCCGCGTTGAGGCGGGTGCGTATTTTGGCTGCAACGAGTATAATGGTCCGAGTCGATGTTAGTCCTCGGATCGTGCGCACATCTAACACACTGGAGGCATGCCGTCCTCTATCACAACGTGATCGATCTGATTGCGAGTATTTCGATCAGACACAGCCATGTAACTTGATGTATCTTTTTATGCATGAACCTCGCGCTGATATGCCATGTTCGAGCACCGGCAAAGTCAATCAGCCTCAGTCCGTTAGGAGAAGTTTCATTGTGTAGGCTGAACTTTCCGACTGTTACGGCCAAAAACACCTTCTTTGCCCACCTGGCGTTAGTCGCTAAGCAGACTTTTATATCATGACGGGGGCAGCGCTCGTATGTGCGTTCTAATTGTTCATAAAAGTGTCTTTCACCACATCGTCTTTCTCCTCTGTCGGCGCATGGGCGCAGATGAACGATGTATTAAAATTTTGCTTTTATTCGGCTAGCGGCGAGACGCTCGTTCCACAGGCGTGAACGCCAGCACTTGGCGACAAAGTCTCTCTCCCACCACGAATCCGCGCGCAGAACTGCGCTTATTCGTATGGCCAATCCAATTAGATTCTCACATTTTTGATCTTCTTTCTTCCACTTGCTTCGTCCAACGCATTTCTTGGATGGCGGTGATGTCGATTTTGCTTTGACGAGGATATCAAAACTCAGCCAATGCATCTGCACCAATCCCTTCAGGGAGCGGACGTTCCAGGTTCCATGCCCTCAATTCATTGTCCTTTAAAAACGTTTGCTCATGGTCGTCGTCAATAGATAGTGTGTATTTTATCCGAGCCTTGTTGTTATATTTTCATTGTAGTATGGTTTTTACGTACGGTACCAATCCAGCGCAAACCCGCTCAGCGGGGGTGTAAATTTATTGCCGTTTATATATAGCAAGCCGCTGCTCCAAGAGAGACGCCCGCTTTGCAGGCGCACCTAGAGGTGTACAGACGCCTTCCGATGAGATCTCTCCGACTAGGCCCTTAAACTGATTTATATCAGATGGCCCTAGCAGGTTGTCGCCTCTCCCATTAGCTCACCGTAACACTGGCATCTTTTGTTCTACTCACTGGTCTCATTGTTGTCGATTGGGTTGTATACGTGCAAAAAGCCGATTGCTTTTGTATGAAGGTCCAACTCAGTTCGTTTGCCCAGGCAAGCAAAACGAGACTCTTGCATATAATCTCAAAACTTAGAAGTAGGATTCTGGATTTTTTTCCATACATATATCTCGAAACTGTCTAATGTATATATGTACTTTGAAAAGACTGACATAATCATTCAGTAACCAATAAGCACCATTCTACAAGCAATCAAGAATATGGTGCAAATTTTGGACGATAGCAAAAGCCGAAGCAATGTTGCACTTTAACATCTTTACTTAAACTTACTTTCAAAATGTTGTTAATCGTAAATGTTTTGTTACTATTTTAACAGAGTTATGCAGTATGTATGTATGACCGTAAGTATGTTTGTTATTGTTTATACGCCCGCATTGTGGCTATTCAATTTTTGTCTTGTATCCCACCCATCATTGCAAATTAGTGAGTTATACCGTACGTCCTGCCCGAAACGCCTCTCTATTCTTTATAGACAAGTTTAGCATTCTTCATGCATCTCTCCTCTCGTTTTGATTGCATGTCTAATGTAGCGCCCCTCAACCTGTTGCCCCCTGAGTACAGCAGGTAGTAAATTATTTATTTTCACTTAAAAGTGAAAAGCACTTCTAAAAGTTTTGAAAAGTCAAGCATCAACTTCAACTGGGACTATTTAACTATGCGGGTGTATGTGTGCAAGGGTAAGTGTAGATGAATAAGGACGAAGCAATGTAGTGGGAATTGTAGCATCTTACTTTAACTACGACTGCAAAGTGAATGAGTATTAAATGGATAAGTCCAGACAGGTGCTTTTCGTGATTGTGCCGATGGCATGAATGTACATTAGTGTGACCGTTATTTTTTTTCGTATTTTCACTTGGCAAACCCCTTAAATTTATTCCCAATTAGAAAAAAATTATATACAAAAAATTTTAGATCGTTTGTACAATTATTGGGCGTGCCTTGAGCCTACAAAGTTTGATAAAAATGCTATTTTTCTCACTATGGCTCGCTTTAATTGTTCTTAACTTCAGTAATATTTATTTTATAGAAAAACTTTATTCACAAATATTCTAGGGGCATATCTGATGAACAATGTTGCACTGTCAATCAATTTCACAGCTCGTTCAGTTGTATCGTTTGCCACGTGAATGTACTATCCGCAGGCTATAAACTTGGATCATTTTTCAAAAATGCTGTATTGATTTTAAAGCGAAGAAAAAAATTGCTTGTCCCAGAAGAAATGAACTGATCCATTCCGCTTTCAGTAATATGCATAACATTTAAATTTTGAATTGAGGCGCGTTTTAAGTCTTCATTTAAAGTCTCACGATTCAATGCATTAACCATCTCTTTTTTTGACTCAACAGAAACACTGTTATCAAAAAATGCTAAAGCCACACATTCAGGACTCAAATACCATAAGTGGTTTTTAAATTTGTGTAATGCAACTTAGGATATATCAGCGTCAATTTTTTTTAAAGTGTCGAGTAGCCGAATAAATCAAACACGTATTTAAGAATTTAATATTAATTATTTAATGAAATTAGTTAAAGAAATATAATTGTAATTTAACATCGAAATTTATAAGAAAGAAAACCAAATTTCAATTTTACGACCGCTTTCTATGGGTGCACGATTCGACTCCCTTTTGCATTCATTCGTTTGTCTTGTTCGATTTTGTTCTTAAGCAGTAGCAAGGTTGCCAGCTGTAGTTGACAAAAGAATCCAGTTTTTTCAAAAGCTGGAAATCTTTGTATGGCGCTTGTGCAGAAGAAGGGGCAGAGAACCACATATCAATATATATTGAAACAATATAAATACATATATTACGTAAAGCTTTCCTATCTTTTACTGCCAAATCAAATTCACGTCGAAATGAAAATATTTTTAAGTAGTATATAGCTTTTCCCATCCATCTCGCGTGGTGGACAGCCCCAGGGGTGTGAAAAGCTGCATCGCGAATAGGTGGAGTCTCGCCAAGAAATATTAGTGTTATCCCAAGAAACTCTCTGTAATCATCTCTTGGCTGTTTAGTTTTGATCACATCGTTCACAAGTTCAATTATTTTATATTTATCTACTGTTAAATATTTTATCTTCCATTCCAAACTCATAATTATTTTGGTTAATATTTCCCCATGTATTTTTAAATTGCTCAAATATTTTTACATTTGGGCTTTCGGTTTTGCACTTTTTAATACGACCTCCAAAATGTGGTGACGGCAAGGTAGCCAAAGAAGCCGCTTTTGAAGACTGTGTTCAATAGTCGTACAGGTTCCATTAAAACGGCTTGTATTTCCGTCAGTTTTGTCGAACACCAAGGCTTTTATATGATCTTGAAATCCCCATTCAAATATAGATTTACAAACAGCAGATGCCTGCTCTCTGCCAGCTCCACTTTTAAGTGCGGGCACTTCAAGTAGTTTCTCCGTACGCCCGCATGAAATTATGTCTGTCAACTTTTCATTCCCAGTAAGAGCTGATAAAAGCTGTTTGTCCCAGTGCAAATAAATTGCACCAAGTTCGTTCTTGTTGAACGGTTCTGCTCGTATTTTTCCCTTGAATTATGTATAGACGTTTATTTATAATATAGTTTTGTACTTCAAGACCGACTGCTTCTTACACAGATATAATTAATGCGCGGCTTTTCGATCACTGACCTTGCAAACATATAAAGCGGCGGCAAGTTTTGGACTCATTATATTTTAAATCCTCTAATTTTTTTTTATTTGTTGGCATTACAGCTTCTCCCAAGACCTGCTAAAATGCAACTAAGTGTTCTGGTTATGGTTTTGTAATGTAACCCTTTGTGTTTCAATTATTTCTCATCTACGTTTTATATGGTTTCATTCTCACGTTTTACTTATAATTTATAACCTTGAACTTTCCTCATAGCTAGCAGCAATTTCGTTGATATCGCTCTCCGAACTGCAGAAAGAAAATTGAGCTGTTTCATCTGAATAAAGACAGTACAAATAAATATATGTTATACCATATTAAAAATAATATACAATTTTTTCTTACCAGAAGCAGCTAATGCACGATCACTCTGCTCTTTCCGTTTTAAATGATTTTGTTGACGTTCTTCCATTCTTTCTTCACTTACTGCTGTTTTGTAATCGATGCCATACATAAATTCCGGTGTACCTTTCTTTCTTTAATTCTCCAAAAATAATTCATCCTCTGAATTTTTAATAAGATCCAATGCATTTGCACTTGCTTTATCAAATAAATCATCTAACTTCGACGTCCACGCCTCTTCTCTTTCTCTTTGCGGTTCCGATTTGATTTTAGAATTTTTATTCACTTTCCTCCATGCATTATATAAATCTTGAATCGAGCTTGATTCGAGCTTTATCCAAAAAAATATTCACTTCTTCGACCACTAGTTCAGCACTCTCACGTAAATTTAATTTTACTGCTCGTAAGAATAATACCTTCATAACTTCTTTGTTAGAAGTTAGTTTACACCCACTTAAGGAAGGAGAAAAACATAGCCTAACAAATGAAATTTTTTATGACATGTCTAATTACTGGACAATAAATGAAATGTAGTCGTCGCTAAGTAACAACAATAATAATATTCTGCTCTGCTACTCAGTCAGACCTAACGGTAAAGTGTTGCCCTAATTATGTGTTGCAAATTGTTAGCAGAGATTTATTAATAGAAAAAGAATACTAAACACACTAACTCGTTTTCAATGCACGTATAATTTCGACTGTAAAAAATTATTACAGTACATATATTAATTCCCTGAGAGAAATTCCAAAGCCAATACGACTAAGTTAAATATTCTATGTTGTTACCAAGTGATAAGCAAAGTAGTTTTACAACACAAATAATTATATGAAAAATATATTCGTGTGCAAAGAATGCGAAGATATGTGAAAATCTCGCTGTTATTTTTTAATTTGGTTTTTTCTGGATTAAATATTAATGTTAAAGAAAACTAATACAGAGCAACATGTTCGTCAGATATGTCCCTAGATATTTGTGAATGAAGTTTTTCTATAAAATAAATATTACTGAAGTTAAGAACAATGAAAGCCAGCCATAGTGAGAAAAATAGCATTTTAGCAAACTTTGCGGGCTCAAGGCACGCACAATAATTATGCAAACGATCTAAAAATTTTTATATATATTTTTTTCTAATTTGGAATAAATCTAAGGGGGTTGCCAAGTGAAAATACGAAAAGAAATTGTCCATATTACTTGCGGTCACACTAATGTACATATATACATGTATTGTTAGATATACAGCCATGGTCGCATAAATAGCACACCTTGTGCAAACAAGGAAGTGTAATGCTTTTATCGCTGAACCATGCTTGATTGGACTGAAACTTTCGTTTCTGATGATGATCATGGCACTCAATATAAGGGCTGTGGTTAGAGTCATTTAAGTTAAACGCTTGGACTTGTTTTGTTGTAATTATCTTACTAAATGAGATGAAATGTGCAAAGCAACTACAACAAACACAGTCGGTCTCTTTCAGGAACTTTGTCCTGACCAAATACGCGTAGAATGTCAGCAATTAAATTGCGCTCTAAAAATGTGTACTTGATATGTGTGCTATTTTTCTGGAAATAACTATATTTCCACGTTGAAATGTTCTTACTTTGAGCTACCTATACAATTTTGTGGCAAACAGTTTAAAAATCAAAATAAATGTTGTTGTTATTTCTTGTTGTTTGTGCGCTTAGTTGGGTTACTCTGTGGTTATTGTTAGATAGACAAAGTTCCTAAGGAGAACATGCCCTCTAGCATCAGGTAGGTAGACGAGAATTAGTTGTGTTGTGCTTAGTTGTTAACTCAACATAGCTTCTTACCACATTTGGAAGTTTAAGTTGAAAGGCTACCGTTTGGATATTGTTGGTGATAAGGTACCAGCAGCAGTTGTTGGGAGTTTCTGCATGTATACATATATGTATGTTATAACAAATTGTTTATACTATGGTGCCTTTCTTATGGAGTTAATGCTATGAGATATAATAAGGAAACTTTATCAAAAATAATTTAAGTAAAACATGACGCGGACTCTGTTGTTTTTAAGAAAAAAGTTAATTGTGTATAAAGTGTCCAAATATTTCAGAAATCCAAGGTAATAAATCTTTTTTAACGGTCTAGCGGTTTTTAATAGTTACGGTTTATCATCGTAAAGCTATCGATATATTACCAATTTGTTCTCGGCGTGTTATCGATTTGTTATCGAAAAAATCCGGATTTGTTATCAAAATGTTATCGATTTATTATCGAAGAATTATCGATTTGACACCGAAAAGTTATCGACATTTTTTCGGTGTGTTACCAATTTATATCCACGTAATATCGATTTGTTATCCACCACTCATCGGTTTTTATGAACCGTATACAGATAAAATTTTAATATAAAGTTGATGACAAAACTATGACCCGATGACGCGGCGATAACAATCGACAATAGTAATTTGCTATCGATAAAATGCATTTAATAAAATTAAAATGTATTCTTGTTGTAGTTGTCCCCGAAGTTTTTGGGTAGTGTTATCGGTGTTGATGGATAAAAATCCAGTACATTCCAATAACAAGCACCGATAAGGTACAAGCTCGACCATCTCGGGAAACGATTTAATGTGACCACATTGAAACTTCTTGGCTATCATGCTACTCCTCTAGTTCCATAAGGAACTTGGGGTAGCCAAAAATTCGTCTGCTTAATATGTGTATGACACATGCATGTTGTAATAGAATTCGCCTAGCGTAGGTCTGGTTTATTGAAGCCGCGCAAGGGTTATAAATATATGTTGTTTTATTCTAAAAAACAGGCAACCCTTTACGGAGTATTTCGTTATTTTATGAAAATTATTGTCTGCTCGCAAAGCAAAAGCGTTACACTTTTCCCCTGCATAAAATGAGGGTGTGGAAGTGTAACCCTGCTAACTCAGTTGATCGTGATAATTTATTTCCGTTACTTCAGAAATTTTTAGCGAAAAAAATTGAAATAGAAGCAATAATTGCTAATGAATTTTTATTATAATTGACAACGCATTTGTGAAAATCAGCAGATACACGGGGTAGACATTTAAGTTTTTTACATGCACTATAAATGTTGAAACATTTCTGGGATAAGAGTATCTCTGTTAAGACCTTTCCATTTACTTAGGCAACAATTTAGTTCAGATAAGAAAATGCTATAAAAACACGCAAATATGGTGCCATTTTGGTATCCACAATCCACTTAAGCGCCAAATACACGACACGAACATTTCCGTGAACATTCCACAATCTTGTTCGCAGTTTTGGCCATACACCATACGAACTTTTGGCCGAACATTAGTTCTCTTTCAGACAGCGATGAATACGGACAACAATTGTGCTGCAGCAATATTGCTCGCTGTGGCAATTAAGCGTAAAAAAAAGAGAGAAGATCGCAAAAAAAGAATTTGGTACAAAGAATGGTTTAAAAAACGAGCAGTTCTTGGGCAAAGTGAGCTTATTAAAGAACTGGAATTCACGTCACAAAATGATTTTAAAAATTACGTTCGTATGAGCAAGGCAACATTTGACCAACTTTTACAAAAAATTTTGCCACTCATAACGAAACGGGATACAATAATGAGAGAAGCGATTCCCCCTCATCGCCGCCTTGCTTTAACTTTGCGCTTTCTAGCTAGTGGCAATAGCTTTGAAGACTTAAAATTTTTGACAGCAATTGCGCCCCAAACGATTAGGAAAATAGTTACAGAGACTTGTGATGCCATAATGAGTCAATTGAAAGATTTTATTAAGGTATTTATTTATTGATTAAATTATTTGTTTTCGACTAAACAAGAAAAGTTTCATGTGTGCCTGAAAATTATTGGTTTTTTGAAGTAAAAATAAAAATAAATTATTCGTCCGTTTCAAACGATGCAAAGAAATTTTGTAAGTTTTCTACCGAGCTCGAATTAATGGATGATGTATCTTCAACGATTCGTACATTTTGTGTGACTTGAGGTGACATTCTACTACTGTTTATGGACGAGCCGCTACTTAAAGGAGTCGGAATTCTTATTGTATAATTCTGCATGTGTTGGGGCACCGCGTAGTTAAGTTCGTAGACGTGCGCATTGGGTATTGCGGAATGACATTTGGTGTTAATATTTGACTTGGGTTAAAAACATTTTGGATTTGAATCGCGTGTCTAAATTCCAATGCTCCCAAGCAACCTTGAAATAAAACATCTGATATGATTTTTCGCGCAATCGTTCTCTGGGAGGCCTCCATTTCACTATATTGCGAAGCCCACGATTTAGCCAAGGAGTCACCTTCTGTGGGTTCGCGGCTGTTGGCAAGTCTCTCGCATACAATTTTAATAAGTGTATCTTCTTCAGAAACTTTTCTTTTGCTTGGTCGAACAGTGAATTCCTAAAAAGAAAGATTTATAAGGTTTTCATTACTTTTCAGCTTCCACAACAGAAAAAGATTGGAAGGTAGAAGCGAAAAATTTTGATGCACGCTGGAACTTCCCAAATTGTATAGGCTCAATTGATGGAAAACACGTCAATATAACAAAACCACCTGGATCTGGATCTTTTTATTATAATTATAAAAAAAAATTTCCATCATTTAATGGCAGTGGTTAATGCTAATTACGAATTTTTGATGGTGGATGTTGGCACAAATGGAAGAGCGTCTGATGCGGTCTTTTTAGCGAAACAAAATTTTTTCATCTCTAAAAAATAAAACATTGAAAATTCCTGACCCTCAGCCGCTTCAAACTGCGAAGAAAAACTACCATTTGTATTCGTAGCTGACGATGCTTTTCCCTTGTTAGAAAATATCATGAAGCCATTTAGCCACAACACACTCAAGGAAGTAGAAATAATTTTTAACTACAGGCTTTCTCGGGCGAGAAGAATTGTTGAAAACTGTTTTGGCATTTTAGCATCAAGATTAGAATTCTCCTACAAACTATTAATTTATCACCAGAAAAAGTCACGAAAATTGTGTTAAACTGTTGCTACTTGCATTACTTTTACGGAGGCAAAATGAGGAGACGTATTTTCAAGGTGGATTCGATGTTGAAGAAACAGATCGCGGAGCGATAGAATACGCCGATTGGCATAATGACCATGGACTTACAGCTCTTCAAGCTTCAAGTGCAAAGAATGCATCCAATTTAGCAAAAACTAGTCGCGAAAAAATAGTGTAATTATTTTAATACAGTGGGGGCAGTTCCGTGGCAGAACAATATATTAAATATAAGAAAGTGAATCATTTACGAAATAAAAACAAAATGAATGTTTGTGTTCACAAAAAAAAAGAAACAATAAAATTTTGACTTTTTTTCTTACCTCAAATGTGTTTGTATTTTCATCCTGCATTGTGGTAACGCCTGCCAAAGATTCTTCTTGATCTTTCAAAAAGCATAGCAAATCATAGCACCAAAGAGTAGGAACATATTCATCCTCAGCACCAGCACCAGACTTCAAACTATCTCTCTTTTTTTTGATTCACGCCGGTATTGCGCCCGCAAACTATTTATTTTTTTTATAACTGTATGCTTTGTGGCATCAGGATCTACTTCTTTTAATTTTTCAATTAAAGTCGCATAATCATTATTCTTCTTAATTCTATTACAATAATCTTTGCTTTTTACTTGCCACAATGATGGCAAAGTTTTTTACATTTCAATAAATTCACTCAGAAATTTTTTATTGTCCATTTTACTTTTCCGCGCACGTCTGTTCCGTCTGTTCGCCAAAAATTAAAATATTTTGATTTTATGCGAACATTTGCGCGAACTGTGGCAAACATCATCATACACGACAGAAAAGGTCTCAGAAACATGACATAAGGGAATGTTCGCGGAAATGTTCGTGTCGTGTATTTGGCGCTTTACATATTTGATGGTGATAGCACCGCAGCACAGAGGTTCGTGTCTTTGCTATTAAGCACACTCGTAGCGAGTTATTTAACTACTGCCGCGAGTCTTCAATAATAGCCGCTAGATGGGACTAACTCGCCTTTGCGCGCCTAGCCTGGAGAGTTACAAACTAGTATACATACAAGCCAAGGTAATATAAGTATGTTAAAATAGGCTAAAATGTGTATAGGCGGTGGTTGCCGCTGCTGAAATGCGTATATGAATTATCGTACCTAGTGACAGACCTGCCGACCCATAGGGCAGACTAGCCTCTTTATTCACAACTGTAGATTTGGATTCAAGGGATCTAATAAGGACCCCATATTAAGTTTTCTAAAATACATCCAATGGGCAATTACAATATTTTTAGAAAGAGAGACGAATATGGGACTAGATATACAATAACATATGACCTATATGACTACTAAGTACAATCAAGTTATAACTATATTGTTACTAATGTCGGAATGGACTAGATTCTAATCTTTTATTTGTTTCTACTTAATGAAATTTAGAATCCCAGAGATACAACATAATTTTATTGATATAAAATTGTGTTAAGGCTTTCTGTACTGAGCGGTATTAGATAATAGTGAGCTGTCGGAATGGACACGACTCCGAGCAACGATGGTTGTAAAGGAGGTGTTTCCAAATCGAGCGGATTACTGACTTTAATTATTTGAGGAAGTATGTATGTGTCTTTTTAAGTGGGATAAACGTTTCCCAATCAAAACTTTAACAGAATTACTTAAATAATGTGGATAAAAACATCTCGTTAAATATAAAGAGGACTATTTACAATCGCTTTTATAAGTTTTAGGCGGTTGAAGAAGGAAGAAAGATTCCATGCTGACCGCGGTTGCAACGATTCCAGTTTTTTATGAATTTCAAATCTCGGGACTCATACTTTTCACGAATGATCCAAAGTCGGTCTAACCTCAAGCTAAAAAGCGTTTTGTAATGTCTGTTTTTGAATTCTTTGGCTATACGTTCAACAAGGAGTTTTGGGGCTCTTTCTTACCTTCCTGCATATTTCAATAATGCTTATTATCACTTCAATAACCTAGTCTTCAGTGATATTACCATGCAACGACAAAGATTTCCGATTGAAGAAAATGGACTCTTTAATCAATTTTTCACTAGCCAGGAATAATTAAACTTTTTAATTAACACTAGCAGACCCGGCAGACGTTGTTCTGCCCTAAATTTGGCCTATCTGCATATATTTTAATAAGCTTTTTCCGCCTAACTCTGCCCTACCCCTCTACACTTTTCCTAATCTTCTTATTCACCCCTCCCTCCGTCTTTTTCGCTTCATCTCCATCTTCGTCTCATTCTATCTCTTTCTCAGTCTCCTTCTCTCTTTTCTCTTCTCTCAAGTTTTTCTACTTCTTCTTCATCTCTTATTGCCAGTCCCAGAGAGTGGTATGTATTTTGTTCCAGTCCCATTCCGAGTCTCAGTCCCAGTCCCACTCCGAGTCTCAGTCTCAGTCCCAGTCCTAGTCCTAACCACAGTCACAGTCCGTCTATGGTATACTTCCCGGAAAAAAGCATCGTAAATACTAATATAGGCAAATTTATATACGAAATTTCAGGCAAATCGAATAGGACGTATATAAATAGGTATGTGGGTATTATTAATTCTTGTCTTTATTTCGGCTTCGCATGCATATTTATCAGTTTTGCCAGGTTGATGCGACTAAATCGAATATCACAATGAACTTTAGAGCTCTCAGCAACAGCTTTCATTTGATATCCATAATACACCCACATTCTAGGGGTATCCGGGTCCATGTTTTGGCCTATATCGAGACCGTAGTCACCCAGCGGTGTAAAACTTAATCTGTACTAAAGCATATATCAACAGCTTCAATTTGATACCTAAATGTAAAAACACATTCTAGGTGTATCCGGGTCCACGTTTTGGGCTATATCTCGAGACCCTAGCCTCCCGGTGGTATGAAAATTATCCTCTACTATAGCACCATCAACAGCTTTCATTTGATATCCGTATTGTATAAACACATTCTAAGGGTCCCCTTTTCCACGCTTTGGGCTATATCTCGAGACCCCAGCCTCCCAGTTGTATGAAAATTATCCTGTCTACTCATCAACAGCTTTCATTTGACATCCATATTGTATAAACACATTCTAGGGGTATCCGGGTCCACATTTTGGCCTATATCTCGAGACCCTAGTCACACAGGGGTATGAAAATTATCCTGTACTATAGCACTCATCAACAGCTTTCATTTGATATCCATATTGTATAAACACATTCTAGGGGTACCCGGGTCCACGTTTTGATCTCAAGACTCTAGACACGTAGCGAAAAAAAGGTAGACGTTGGCCGATCCTCAGACCTACCCAATATGCTCACAAAATTTCATGAGAATCGGTTCAGCCGTTTCGGAGGAGTTCAGCCTCTAAAACCGTGACAGAAGATTTTATATATTAGATAAACTTGTCAAAGAAAAACAAATCTCCTTAAACATTCTCAGAGCGCTTATAGCTTTTTACGTCTAAAGGAAGTAGATCGTAACTCAACACGTACAACTGCAGAAACATCCCAATTTTTCTAATTCCATATCAATGTTTATGTATAAACGCAAGGAACAGGCCATCCATTTTAGTCTTGTGCAGGCCTGTTCGTTGTGTAGGTATTGTTCCCATTCTTCAATTGAGTTTTCTTTTTTCTTTTTGGTGCTGATGTTAGCTGCCTGTGTATTGCTTTTAACCTAGATGGGATATCCTTTTGAATAAGTGCATATGTGCTTTATATGCTAATACGAGTACTTCCTATGTAAGTCGTCTGTTTATGTGATTGAATATCCTCTGACTGAATACATATTGTTTATCTGTTTATGCACTTACATTAGTGTGAATCAATTCGAATGAAATGTTTTTTTCGACACAACTTTTAGATGGATGGCATTGTTACGAAAAAAAAATTAAAAAGGAAAAATTCTCATCAAACTGGTCACGTCGCAATGGGGTCTAAGCGAGGCTGCAAAATCTGTACAAAGAAGAACGCCGCAGAATTAGGCATTATCACCAACACTGTGGACGCAGGTCATCTTAAGGGAGCGTGCTTAAGCAGCAATCGCGCCAATATGCATATATAGCAGCGGATGGTATCGCTTATCATAAGATTCCTTATCAGGCTCGCATAATAACTCGAAATATTGAGGAGGTTTACGGCCCGCAGGGTCCATCCGACCAGGGCTCCCACTAAAAAGTGCCGCCATCCTGACCTCGTAGCCAAGTGATGTCAGCTGGTCAGACAGTTTCTAATGCTAGCCTCCTTGAAATAGTCTCCTCTATTCTCGAGCCGATTGACCAAATCGATCAAGGTGATGAGCCGGCTGACTTCGTTGCGTACGACGATGTTCGGTCCTAGGGTGCCAGCAGTAACGTGTGAGCCATCTACTATTCTGTTTACTCTCACGATCCCGAGACATCTCAGAGCTCTTGCGAGTCCTTCATCAAGTAGAAAAGATGTAGGCAGAAGCGCGGGTCTTCAAAATTTCAAAGATCATATACAAATCTTACGACGTTTGACTGAAAAATTTGCTTATATCTCCAAAGACATCAGACTTAAGGCTCACAATGGACATACTAGCTGGTACTAAGTGAGCGTTTTCCGTTAGTCGTCAAATAAATTCTGGGCCCGTATCGTTTCATGTATCAAAAAGTAATTTAACTCAAACGCTAAATCTGAAGCTGTCGAAAGCTTCGTAAAAATGATAATAAGTTATGGATCTTATAAGTACTGGAAGCCACCGTTTCACACATTTCCTAAGAGCTATTGCGATTTAAAAAATTGATTTCGATCAGGGATCGTATAACACAATAAGGGGTCTGGTAACTATATGGACACGTTCAGTCTATGTGAGGTCTTTATTGACCAGCCAGTTCAACTTAACCTAACATAGCTTTTTAGAATAAATGCAATAGATTGTTAGTAAGAAGGTCGATTTGCATGGATGTCACATCAAAACAACCTTAATTATCTTATAGAATTTATAGGATGTAGAAAGTAAAATAGGCTACCTGTGCTAATTGGCGGTTCTGGCTGTTAGTCTGAAAACGCATTTATAAGGTAAATTTACTTTGTACTTTGTATTTTGTACTTTGCGGCATCGTTTTCTTATTTTGAGATTTGAGTTAGTCGGATCATATATGAATATAGCCTGATATGATTATACCACCTCTTTCTTCAACCTAGAGGGAATTCCGTAATTTTTCAACAGCACATGCTATGCAATTTTTTAAGCTTTTACTAAGCCTCCAGTCGCCAAGTAGTCGATTTAAGCGAGTTCACAGCGCTGTGCACAATAAATGAAAATTCTGTTAGTAGACTTCACTTGAAATTGCGTTAACTCCCTTAGTACTAATAATGTCTTTTGTTCACCATCACAGTATGGTTGTTGTGTACAATCATACTGTGATGGTGAACAAAAGACATTATTAGTACTAAAGGGAGTTAACGCAATTCAAGTGAAGTCTACTAACAGAATTTTCATTTATTGTGCACAGCGCTGTGAACTCGCTTAAATCGACTACTTGGCGACTGGAGGCTTAGTAAAAGCTTAAAAAATTGCATAGCATGTGCTGTTGAAAAATTACGGAATTCCCTCTAGGTTGAGAAAGAGGTGGTATAATCATATCAGGCTATATTCATATATGATCCGACTAACTCAAATCTCAAAATAAGAAAACGATGCCGCAAAGTACAAAATACAAAGTACAAAGTAAATTTACCTTATAAATGCGTTTTCAGACTAACAGCCAGAACCGCCAATTAGCACAGGTAGCCTATTTTACTTTCTACATCCTATAAATTCTATAAGATAATTAAGGTTGTTTTGATGTGACATCCATGCAAATCGACCTTCTTACTAACAATCTATTGCATTTATTCTAAAAAGCTATGTTAGGTTAAGTTGAACTGGCTGGTCAATAAAGACCTCACATAGACTGAACGTGTCCATATAGTTACCAGACCCCTTATTGTGTTATACGATCCCTGATCGAAATCAATTTTTTAAATCGCAATAGCTCTTAGGAAATGTGTGAAACGGTGGCTTCCAGTACTTATAAGATCCATAACTTATTATCATTTTTACGAAGCTTTCGACAGCTTCAGATTTAGCGTTTGAGTTAAATTACTTTTTGATACATGAAACGATACGGGCCCAGAATTTATTTGACGACTAACGGAAAACGCTCAACTTAGTACCAGCTAGTATGTCCATTGTGAGCCTTAAGTCTGATGTCTTTGGAGATATAAGCAAATTTTTCAGTCAAAACGTCGTAAGATTTGTATATGATCTTTGAAATTTTGAAGACCCGCGCTTCTGCCTACATCTTTCTACTTGATGAAGGACTCGCAAGAGCTCTGAGATGTCTCGGGATCGTGAGAGTAAACAGAATAGTAGATGGCTCACACGTTACTGCTGGCACCCTAGGACCGAACATCGTCGTACGCAACGAAGTCAGCCGGCTCATCACCTTGATCGATTTGGTCAATCGGCTCGAGAATAGAGGAGACTATTTCAAGGAGGCTAGGCATTAGAAACTGTCTGACCAGCTGACATCACTTGGCTACGAGGTCAGGATGGCGGCACTTTTAGTGGGAGCCCTGGTCGGATGGACCCTGCGGGCCGTAAACCTCCTCAATATTTCGAGTTATTATGCGAGCCTGATAAGGAATCTTATGATAGCGATACCATCCGCTGCTATATATGCATATTGGCGCGATTGCTGCTTAAGCACGCTCCCTTAAGATGACCTGCGTCCACAGTGTTGGTGATAATGCCTAATTCTGCGGCGTTCTTCTTTGTACAGATTTTGCAGCCTCGCTTAGACCCCATTGCGACGTGACCAGTTTGATGAGAATTTTTCCTTTTTAATTTTTTTTTCGTAACAATGCCATCCATCTAAAAGTTGTGTCGAAAAAAAACATTTCATTCGAATTGATTCACACTAATGTAAGTGCATAAACAGATAAACAATATGTATTCAGTCAGAGGATATTCAATCACATAAACAGACGACTTACATAGGAAGTACTCGTATTAGCATATAAAGCACATATGCACTTATTCAAAAGGATATCCCATCTAGGTTAAAAGCAATACACAGGCAGCTAACATCAGCACCAAAAAGAAAAAAGAAAAACTCAATTGAAGAATGGGAACAATACCTACACAACGAACAGGCCTGCACAAGACTAAAATGGATGGCCTGTTCCTTGCGTTTATACATAAACATTGATATGGAATTAGAAAAATTGGGATGTTTCTGCAGTTGTACGTGTTGAGTTACGATCTACTTCCTTTAGACGTAAAAAGCTATAAGCGCTCTGAGAATGTTTAAGGAGATTTGTTTTTCTTTGACAAGTTTATCTAATATATAAAATCTTCTGTCACGGTTTTAGAGGCTGAACTCCTCCGAAACGGCTGAACCGATTCTCATGAAATTTTGTGAGCATATTGGGTAGATCGGAGGATCGGCCAACGTCTACCTTTTTTTCGCTACGTGTCTAGAGTCTTGAGATCAAAACGTGGACCCGGGTACCCCTAGAATGTGTTTATACAATATGGATATCAAATGAAAGCTGTTGATGAGTGCTATAGTACAGGATAATTTTCATACCCCTGTGTGACTAGGGTCTCGAGATATAGGCCAAAATGTGGACCCGGATACCCCTAGAATGTGTTTATACAATATGGATGTCAAATGAAAGCTGTTGATGAGTATAGTACAGGATAATTTTCATACAACTGGGAGGCTGGGGTCTCGAGATATAGCCCAAAGCGTGGACCCAGGGGACCCCTAGAATGTGTTTATACAATACGGATATCAAATGAAAGCTGTTGATGGTGCTATAGTAGAGGATAATTTTCATACCACCGGGAGGCTAGGGTCTCGAGATATAGCCCAAAACGTGGACCCGGATACACCTAGAATGTGTTTTTACATTTAGGTATCAAATTGAAGCTGTTGATATATGCTTTAGTACAGATTAAGTTTTACACCGCTGGGTGACTACGGTCTCGATATAGGCCAAAACATGGACCCGGATACCCCTAGAATGTGGGTGTATTATGGATATCAAATGAAAGCTGTTGCTGAGAGCTCTAAAGTTCATTGTGATATTCGATTTAGTCGCATCAACCTGGCAAAACTGATAAATATGCATGCGAAGCCGAAATAAAGACAAGAATTAATAATACCCACATACCTATTTATATACGTCCTATTCGATTTGCCTGAAATTTCGTATATAAATTTGCCTATATTAGTATTTACGATGCTTTTTTCCAGGGAAGTATACCATAGACGGACTGGGACTGTGGTTAGGACTAGGACTGGGACTGAGACTGAGACTCGGAGTGGGACTGGGACTGAGACTCGGAATGGGACTGGAACAAAATACATACCACTCTCTGGGACTGGCAATAAGAGATGAAGAAGAAGTAGAAAAACTTGAGAGAAGAGAAAAGAGAGAAGGAGACTGAGAAAAGAGATAGAATGAGACGAAGATGGAGATGAAGCGAAAAAGACGGAGGGAGGGTGAATAAGAAGATTAGGAAAAAGTGTAGAGGGGTAGGGCAGAGTTAGGCGGAAAAAGCTTATTAAAATATATGCAGATAGGCCAAATTTAGGCAGAACAACGTCTGCCGGGTCTGCTAGTGTTAATTAAAAAGTTAATTATTCCTGGCTAGTGAAAAATTGATTAAAGAGTCCATTTTCTTCAATCGGAAATCTTTGTCGTTGCATGGTAATATCACTGAAGACTAGGTTATTGAAGTGATAATAAGCATTATTGAAATATGCAGGAAGGTAAGAAAGAGCCCCAAAACTCCTTGTTGAACGTATAGCCAAAGGAATTCAAAAACAGACATTACAAAACGCTTTTTAGCTTGAGGTTAGACCGACTTTGGATCATTCGTGAAAAGTATGAGTCCGAGATTTGAAATTCATAAAAAACTGGAATCGTTGCAACCGCGGTCAGCATGGAATCTTTCTTCCTTCTTCAACCGCCTAAAACTTATAAAAGCGATTGTAAATAGTCCTCTTTATATTTAACGAGATGTTTTTATCCACATTATTTAAGTAATTCTGTTAAAGTTTTGATTGGGAAACGTTTATCCCACTTAAAAAGACACATACATACTTCCTCAAATAATTAAAGTCAGTAATCCGCTCGATTTGGAAACACCTCCTTTACAACCATCGTTGCTCGGAGTCGTGTCCATTCCGACAGCTCACTATTATCTAATACCGCTCAGTACAGAAAGCCTTAAACACAATTTTATATCAATAAAATTATGTGTGTATCTCTGGGATTCTAAATTTCATTAAGTAGAAACAAATAAAAGATTAGAATCTAGTCCATTCCGACATTAGTAACAATATAGTTATAACTGATTGTACTTAGTAGTCATATAGGTCATATGTTATTGTATATCTAGTCCCATATTCGTCTCTCTTTCTAAAAATATTGTAATTGCCCATTGGATGTATTTTAGAAAACTTAATATGGGGGTCCTTATTAGATCCCTTGAATCCAAAATCTACAGTGTGAATAAAGAGGCTAGTCTGCCCTATGGGTCGGCAGGTCTGTCACTAGTACGATAATTCATATACGCATTTCAGCAGCGGCAACCACCGCCTATACACATTTTAGCCTATTTTAACATACTTATATTACCTTGGCTTGTATGTATACTAGTTTGTAACTCTCCAGGCTAGGCGCGCAAAGGCGAGTTAGTCCCATCTAGCGGCTATTATTGAAGACTCGCGGCAGTAGTAAATAACTCGCTACGACGTGTGCTTAATAGCAAAGACACGAACCTCTGTGCTGCGGTGCTATCACCATCAAATATGTAAAGCGCCAAATACACGACACGAACATTTCGCGAACATTCCCTTATGTCATGTTTCTGAGACCTTTTCTGTCGTGTATGATGATGTTTGCCACAGTTCGCGCAAATGTTCGCATAAAATCAAAATATTTTAATTTTGGCGAACAGACGGAACAGACGTGCGCGGAAAAGTAAAAGGGACAATAAAAAATTCTGAGTGAATTTATTGAAATGTAAAAAAACTTTGCATCATTGTGCAAGTAAAAAGCAAAGATTATTGTAATAGAATTAAGAAGAATAATGATTATGCGACTTTAATTGAAAATTAAAAGAAGTAGATCCTGATGCCACAAAGCATACAGTTATAAAAAAAAATAAATAGTTTGCGGGCGCATACCGGCGTGAATCAAAAAAAAGAGAGATAGTTTGAAGTCTGGTGCTGGTGCTGAGGATGAATATGTTCCTACTCTTTGGTGCTATGATTTGCTATGCTTTTTGAAGATCAAGAAGAATCTTTGGCAGGCGTTACCACAATGCAGGATGAAAATACAAACACATTTGAGGTAAGAAAAAAAGTCAAAATTTTATTGTTTCTTTTTTTTGTGAACACAAACATTCATTTTGTTTTTATTTCGTAAATGATTCACTTTCTATATTTAATATATTGTTCTGCCACGGAACTGCCCCCACTGTATTAAAATAATTACACTATTTTCGCGACTAGTTTTTGCTAAATTGGATGCATTCTTTGCACTTGAAGCTTGAAGAGCTGTAAGTCCATGGTCATTATGCCAATCGGCGTATTCTATCGCTCCGCGATCTGTTTCTTCAACATCGAATCCACCTTGAAAATACGTCCCTCATTTTGCCTCCGTAAAAAGTAAGCAAGTAGCAACAGTTTAACACAATTTTCGTGACTTTTTCTGGTGATAAATTAATAGTTTGTAGGAGAATTCTAAATCTTGATGCTAAAATGCCAAAACAGTTTTCAACAATTCTTCTCGCCCGAGAAAGCCTGTAGTTAAAAATTATTTCTACTTCCTTGAGTGTGTTGTGGCTAAATGGCTTCATGATATTTTCTAACAAGGGAAAAGCATCGTCAGCTACGAATACAAATGGTAGTTTTTCTTCGCAGTTTGAAGCGGCTGAGGGTCAGGAATTTTCAATGTTTTATTTTTAGAGATGAAAAAAATTTTGTTTCGCTAAAAAGACCGGCATCAGACGCTCTTCCATTTGTGCCAACATCCACCATCAAAAATTCGTAATTAGCATTAACCACTGCCATTAAAATGATGGAAATTTTTTTTTATAATATAATAAAAAGATCCAGATCCAGGTGGTTTTGTTATATTGACGTGTTTTCCATCAATTGAGCCTATACAATTGGGAAGTTCCAGCGTGCATCAAAATTTTTCGCTTCTACCTTCCAATCTTTTTCTGTTTGTGGAAGCTGAAAAGTAATGAAAACCTTATAAATCTTTCTTTTTAGGAATTCACTGTTCGACCAAGCAAAAGAAAAGTTTCTGAAGAAGATACACTTATTAAAATTGTATGCGAGAGACTTGCCAACAGCCGCGAACCCACAGAAGGTGACTCCTTGGCTAAATCGTGGGCTTCGCAATATAGTGAAATGGAGGCCTCCCAGAGAACGATTGCGCGAAAAATCATATCAGATGTTTTATTTCAAGGTTGCTTGGGAGCATTGGAATTTAGACACGCGATTCAAATCCAAAATGTTTTTAACCCAAGTCAAATATTAACACCAAATGTCATTCCGCAATACCCAATGCGCACGTCTACGAAACTAACTACGCGGTGCCCCAACACATGCAGAATTATACAATAAGAATTCCGACTCCTTTAAGTAGCGGCTCGTCCATAAACAGTAGTAGAATGTCACCTCAAGTCACACAAAATGTACGAATCGTTGAAGATACATCATCCATTAATTCGAGCTCGGTAGAAAACTTACAAAATTTCTTTGCATCGTTTGAAACGGACGAATAATTTATTTTATTTTTACTTCAAAAAACCAATAATTTTCAGGCACACATGAAACTTTTCTTGTTTAGTCGAAAACAAATAATTTAATCAATAAATAAATACCTTAATAAAATCTTTCAATTGACTCATTATGGCATCACAAGTCTCTGTAACTATTTTCCTAATCGTTTGGGGCGCAATTGCTGTCAAAAATTTTAAGTCTTCAAAGCTATTGCCACTAGCTAGAAAGCGCAAAGTTAAAGCAAGGCGGCGATGAGGGGGAATCGCTTCTCTCATTATTGTATCCCGTTTCGTTATGAGTGGCAAAATTTTTTGTAAAAGTTGGTCAAATGTTGCCTTGCTCATACGAACGTAATTTTTAAAATCATTTTGTGACGTGAATTCCAGTTCTTTAATAAGCTCACTTTGCCCAAGAACTGCTCGTTTTTTAAACCATTCTTTGTACCAAATTCTTTTTTTGCGATCTTCTCTCTTTTTTACGCTTAATTGCCACAGCGAGCAATATTGCTGCAGCACAATTGTTGTCCGTATTCATCGCTGTCTGAAAGAGAACTAATGTTCGGCCAAAAGTTCGTATGGTGTATGGCCAAAACTGCGAACAAGATTGTGGAATGTTCACGGAAATGTTCGTGTCGTGTATTTGGCGCTTAAGTGGATTGTGGATACCAAAATGGCACCATATTTGCGTGTTTTTATAGCATTTTCTTATCTGAACTAAATTGTTGCCTAAGTAAATGGAAAGGTCTTAACAGAGATACTCTATCCCAGAAATGTTTCAACATTTATAGTGCATGTAAAAAACTTAAATGTCTACCCCGTGTATCTGCTGATTTTCACAAACTGCGTTGTCAATTATAATAAAAATTCATTAGCAATTATTGCTTCTATTTCAATTTTTTTCGCTAAAAATTTCTGAAGTAACGGAAATAAATTATCACGATCAACTGAGTTAGCAGGGTTACACTTCCACACCCTCATTTATGCAGGGGAAAAGTGTAACGCTTTTGCTTTGCGAGCAGACAATAATTTTCATAAAATAACGAAATACTCCGTAAAGGGTTGCCTGTTTTTAGAATAAAACAACATATATTTATAACCCTTGCGCGGCTTCAATAAACCAGACCTACGCTAGGCGAATTCTATTACAAACATGCATGTGTCATACACATATTAAGCAGACGAATTTTTGGCTACCCCAAGTTCCTTATGGAACTAGAGGAGTAGCATGATAGCCAAGAAGTTTCAATGTGGTCACATTAAATCGTTTCCCGAGATGGTCGAGCTTGTACCTTATCGGTGCTTGTTATTGGAATGTACTGGATTTTTATCCATCAACACCGATAACACTACCAAAAAACTTCGGGGACAACTACAACAAGAATACATTTTAATTTTATTAAATGCATTTTATCGATAGCAAATTACTATTGTCGATTGTTATCGCCGCGTCATCGGGTCATAGGTTTGTCATCAACTTTATATTAAAATTTTATCTGTATACGGTTCATAAAAAAACCGATGAGTGGTGGATAACAAATCGATATTACGTGGATATAAAATTGGTAACACACCGAAAAAATGTCGATAACTTTTCGGTGTCAAATCGATAATTCTTCGATAATAAATCGATAACATTTTGATAACAAATCCGGATTTTTTCGATAACAAATCGATAACACGCCGAGAACAAATTGGTAATATATCGATAGCTTTACGATGATAAACCGGTAACTATTAAAAAACCGCTAGACCGTTAAAAAAGATTATTACCTTGGATTTCTGAAATATTTGGACACTTTATACACAATTACTTTTTCTTAAAACAACAGAGTCCGCGTCATGTTTTACTTAAATTATTTTTGATAAAGTTTCCTTATTATATCTCATAGCATTAACTCCATAAGAAAGGCACCATAGTATAAACAATTTGTTATAACATACATATATGTATACATGCAGAAACTCCCAACAACTGCTGCTGGTACCTTATCACCAACAATATCCAACGGTAGCCTTTCAACTTAAAACTTCCAAATGTGGTAAGAAGCTATGTTGAGTTAACAACTAAGCACAACACAACTAATTCTCGTCTACCTACTGATGCTAGAGGGCATGTTCTCCTTAGGAACTTTGTCTATCTAACAATAACCACAGAGTAAACCCAACTAAGCGCACAAACAACAAGAAATAACAACAACATTTATTTTGATTTTTAAACTGTTTGCCACAAAATTGTATAGGTAGCTCAAAGTAAGAACATTTCAACGTGGAAATATAGTTATTTCCAGAAAAATAGCACACATATCAAGTACACATTTTTAGAGCGCAATTTAATTGCTGACATTCTACGCGTATTGGTCAGGACAAAGTTCCTGAAAGAGACCGGACTGTGTTTGTTGTAGTTGCTTTGCACATTTCATCTCATTTAGTAAGATAATTACACACAAAACAAGTCCAAGCGTTTAACTTAAATGACTCTAACCACAGCCCTTATATTGAGTGCCATGATCATCATCAGAAACGAAAGTTTTCAGTCCAATCAAGCATGGTTCAGCGATAAAAGCATTACACTTCCTTGTTTGCACAAGGTGTGCTATTTATGCGACCATGGCTGTATATCTAACAATACATGTATATATGTACATTAGTGTGACCGCAAGTAATATGGACAATTCTTTTCGTATTTTCCACTTGGCAACCCCCTTAGATTTATTCCAAATTAGAAAAAAACTATATATAAAAATTTTTAGATCGTTTGCATAATTATTGTGCGTGCCTTGAGCCCGCAAAGTTTGCTAAAAATGCTATTTTTCTCACTATGGCTGGCTTTCATTGTTCTTAACTTCAGTAATATTTATTTTATAGAAAAACTTCATTCACAAATATCTAGGGACATATCTGACGAACAATGTTGCTCTGTATTAGTTTTCTTTAACATTAATATTTAATCCAGAAAAAAACCAAATTAAAAAATAACAGCGAGATTTTCACATATCTTCGCATTCTTTGCACACGAATATATTTTTCATATAATTATTTGTGTTGTAAAACTACTTTGCTATCACTTGGTAACAACATAGAATATTTAACTTAGTCGTATTGGCTTTGGAATTTCTCTCAGGGAATTAATATATGTACTGTAATAATTTTTTACAGTCGAAATTATACGTGCATTGAAAACGAGTTAGTGTGTTTAGTATTCTTTTTCTATTAATAAATCTCTGCTAACAATTTGCAACACATAATTAGGGCACACTTTACCGTTAGGTCTGACTGAGTAGCAGAGCAGAATATTATTATTGTTGTTACTTAGCGACGACTACATTTCATTTATTGTCCAGTAATTAGACATGTCATAAAAAATTTCATTTGTTAGGCTATGTTTCTCCTTCCTTAAGTGGGTGTAAACTAACTTCTAACAAAGAAGTTATGAAGGTATTATTCTTACGAGCAGTAAAATTAAATTTACGTGAGAGTGCTGAACTAGTGGTCGAAGAAGTGAATATTTTTTGGATAAAGCTCGAATCAAGCTCGATTCAAGATTTATATAATGCATGGAGGAAAGTGAATAAAAATTCTAAAATCAAATCGGAACCGCAAAGAGAAAGAGAAGAGGCGTGGACGTCGAAGTTAGATGATTATTTGATAAAGCAAGTGCAAATGCATTGGATCTTATTAAAAATTCAGAGGATGAATTATTTTTGGAGAATTAAAGAAAGAAAGGTACACCGGAATTTATGTATGGCATCGATTACAAAACAGCAGTAAGTGAAGAAAGAATGGAAGAACGTCAACAAAATCATTTAAAACGGAAAGAGCAGAGTGATCGTGCATTAGCTGCTTCTGGTAAGAAAAAATTGTATATTATTTTTAATATGGTATAACATATATTTATTTGTACTGTCTTTATTCAGATGAAACAGCTCAATTTTCTTCTGCAGTTCGGAGAGCGATATCACGAAATTGCTGCTAGCTATGAGGAAAGTTCAAGGTTATAAATTATAAGTAAAACGTGAGAATGAAACCATATAAAACGTAGATGAGAAATAATTGAAACACAAAGGGTTACATTACAAAAACCATAACCAGAACACTTAGTTGCATTTTAGCAGGTCTTGGGAGAAGCTGTAATGCCAACAAATAAAAAAAAATTAGAGGATTTAAAAATATAATGAGTCCAAAACTTGCCGCCGCTTTATATGTTTGCAAGGTCAGTGATCGAAAAGCCGCGCATTTAATTATATCTGTGTAAGAAGCAGTCGGTCTTGAAGTACAAAACTATATTATAAATAAAACGTCTATACATAATTCAAGGGAAAAAATACGAGCAGAAACGTTCAACAAGAACGAACTTGGTGCAATTTATTTGCACTGGGACAAACAGCTTTTACAGCTCTTACTGGGAATGAAAAAGTTGACAGACATATAATTTCATGCGGGCGTACGGAGAAACTACTTGAAGTGCCCGCACTTAAAAGTGGAGCTGGCAGAGAGCAGGCATCTGCTGTTTGTAAATCTATATTTGAATGGGGACTTTCAAGATCATATAAAAGCCTTGGTGTTCGACAAAACTGACGGAAATACAAGCCGTTTTAATGGAACCTGTACGACTATTGAACACAGTCTTCAAAAGCGGCTTCTTTGGCTACCTTGCCGTCACCACATTTTGGAGGTCGTATTAAAAAGTGCAAAACCGAAAGCCCAAATGTAAAAATATTTGAGCAATTTAAAAATACATGGGGAAATATTAACCAAAATAATTATGAGTTTGGAATGGAAGATAAAATATTTAACAGTAGATAAATATAAAATAATTGAACTTGTGAACGATGTGATCAAAACTAAACAGCCAAGAGATGATTACAGAGAGTTTCTTGGGATAACACTAATATTCTTGGCGAGACTCCACCTATTCGCGATGCAGCTTTTCACACCCCTGGGGCTGTCCACCACGCGAGATGGATGGGAAAAGCTATATACTACTTAAAAATATTTTCATTTCGACGTGAATTTGATTTGGCAGTAAAAGATAGGAAAGCTTTACGTAATATATGTATTTATATTGTTTCAATATATATTGATATGTGGTTCTCTGCCCCTTCTTCTGCACAAGCGCCATACAAAGATTTCCAGCTTTTGAAAAAACTGGATTCTTTTGTCAACTACAGCTGGCAACCTTGCTACTGCTTAAGAACAAAATCGAACAAGACAAACGAATGAATGCAAAAGGGAGTCGAATCGTGCACCCATAGAAAGCGGTCGTAAAATTGAAATTTGGTTTTCTTTCTTATAAATTCGATGTTAAATTACAATTATATTTCTTTAACTAATTTCATTAAATAATTAATATTAAATTCTTAAATACGTGTTTGATTTATTCGGCTACTCGACACTTTAAAAAAAATTGACGCTGATATATCCTAAGTTGCATTACACAAATTTAAAAACCACTTATGGTATTTGAGTCCTGAATGTGTGGCTTTAGCATTTTTTGATAACAGTGTTTTCTGTTGAGTCAAAAAAAGAGATGGTTAATGCATTGAATCGTGAGACTTTAAATGAAGACTTAAAACGCGCCTCAATTCAAAATTTAAATGTTATGCATATTACTGAAAGCGGAATGGATCAGTTCATTTCTTCTGGGACAAGCAATTTTTTTCTTCGCTTTAAAATCAATACAGCATTTTGAAAATGATCCAAGTTTATAGCCTGCGGATAGTACATTCACGTGGCAAACGATACAACTGAACGAGCTGTGAAATTGATTGACAGTGCAACATTGTTCATCAGATATGCCCTAGAATATTTGTGAATAAAGTTTTTCTATAAAATAAATATTACTGAAGTTAAGAACAATTAAAGCGAGCCATAGTGAGAAAAAATAGCATTTTTATCAAACTTTGTAGGCTCAAGGCACGCCCAATAATTGTACAAACGATCTAAAATTTTTTGTATATAATTTTTTTCTAATTGGGAATAAATTAAGGGGTTTGCCAAGTGAAAATACGAAAAAAAATAACGGTCACACTAATGTACATTCATGCCATCGGCACAATCACGAAAAGCACCTGTCTGGACTTATCCATTTAATACTCATTCACTTTGCAGTCGTAGTTAAAGTAAGATGCTACAATTCCCACTACATTGCTTCGTCCTTATTCATCTACACTTACCCTTGCACACATACACCCGCATAGTTAAATAGTCCCAGTTGAAGTTGATGCTTGACTTTTCAAAACTTTTAGGAGTGTTTTCACTTTTAAGTGAAAATAAATAATTCACACCTGCTGTGCTCAGGGGGCAACAGATTGAGCGGCGCTACATTAGACATGCAATCAAACGAAGAAGGAGATATGCATGAAGAATGCTAAACTTGTATATAAAGAATAGAGAGGCGTTTCGGCAGGACGTACGGTATAACTTACTAATTTGCAATGATGGTGGGATACAAGACAAAATTGAATAGCCCACAATGCGGGCGTATAAACAATAACAAACATACTTACGGTCATACATACATACTGGCATAACTCTTTTAAAAATAGTAACAAAAACATTTACGATTACAACATTTTGAAAGTAAGTTAAGTAAAGATGTTAAAGTGCAACATTGCTTCGGCTTTTTGCTATCGTCCAAATTGCACCATATTCTTGATTGCTTGTAGAATTGGTGCTTATTGGTTACTGAATGATATGTCAGTGTTTTCAAAGTACTATATACATTAGACAGTGTCGAGATATATGTATGGAAAAAAATCCAGAATCCTACTTCTAAGTTTTGAGATTATATGCAAGTCTCGTTTTTGCTTGCCTGGCAACGAACTGAGTTAGACCTTCATACAAAATCAATCGCTTTTTGCCGTATACAACCCAATCGACAACAATGAGACCGTTGAGTAGAAAAAGATGCCAGTGTTACGGTGAGCTAATGTGAGAAGGCGACAACCTGGCTAGGCACTCGGATATAATCAGTTTAAGGGCTAGTCCGGAGGAGAAAATTGTGAGATCTATTGGATTGGCCATACGAATAAGCGCAGTGTTCGGCGTCGGAGATTGCGTGGTGGGAGAGAGACGTTTGTCGCCAGGTGCTGGCGTTCACACCTGTGGACGAGCGTCTCGCCGCTATCCCGACTAAAAGCAAAATTTTTAATACATCATTCATCTGCGCCCATGCGCCGACAGAGGAGAAGACGATGTGGTAAAGACACTTTTTATGACAATTAGAACGCACATACGAGCGCTGCCCCCGTCATGATATAAAAGTCTTGCTTAGCGACTTTAACGCCAGGGTGGGCAAGAGAGGTGTTTTTGGCCGTACAGTCGGAAAGTCCAGCCTACACATGAAACCTTCTCTAACGACTGAGGATGATTGACTTTGCGGTGCTCGAAACATGGCCGTATCAGCGCGAGGTTCATGCATCCAAAAAGATCCATCAAGTTACATGGCTGTCTCTTGATCGAAATACTCGCAATCAGATCGATCACGTTGTGATAGATGGACGGCATGCCTCCAGTGTGTTTTAGATGTGCGCACGATCCGAGGACCTAACATCGACTCCGACCGAATTAGTCTCGTTGTGCAGTCAAAAATACGCACCCCGCCTCAACGCGGCTAAACCAAGGAACAAAAACCGACAAGAAAGCTAACGTCGAAAGCGTCAATCATAACAGACTGCCAATGATTTCCGCACTCGACTCTCAAACCTGCTCTCTGGAGAGCCTGAAGGAAACAGGAGCAGTGGGAGCATCTCCAAACCTGCGCATAACCGCGCGGAAAAATTGGTTACCGGCGGCCACGAAAAAACAACTGTTGACGATGAAGAATACCGCTTGCAACCGAAGAAAAAGACGCTGCCTACCAGGGCACGTTAAAAGCGAACGCGACAAGAGGAGTGGTGAACACTATCGTGAGTTGAAAAGGGACGAGACGCCTTTTCAGGAACGTAAAAATAGAAGCAGAAGGCGTGAGTGTGGGGGGGAAGGGCGAGGACTTGAGGTTCTAGCCACGAGGAATAACGCCCGGACAATTCTACCAAAAATACTGCGAAGATGGAAGTTTTAAGACCGGGCAAACTCTTTTAGGAATAAAAACCGGCGACCTTGTAACTGATGTCCAGAGAGGCATCTATTATGGAGGAAACCTCTCTGCTCTCCTAAATGGAGACAGCATTCACCCAAAGATGAAGAACCCGATCCCGCAATCGACTGATGAATATATTTCCCCCCACCCACCTTATTACGAAAGTCAGAATAACATAACCAGACTGAAAAACAACAAGCCGTGGTCGCCTGATGGATTCCTGCGGAGCTATTCAAGTACGGCGGCGAGGAGTTGGTAAGGCGCATGCATCGCTTCTAGCAAAATATGTGCGGACAGTGCATCCGCGACGATTGAATCTAAGTGTTCTTTGCCCATTCCACAAGAAGGGGGATACTGCAAAATGCACCAACTATCCGCGAAATCAGCCTTCTTAATATCGCATATAAGGGTCGTTTCAAGTGTATTTGCGAAAGATTGGAAGCCCACCGTGAACCGGCCTGATTGGAACCTTATTAGTGCTGCTTCAGACCTGGTAAATCTACCATCGTACGATCACAATGTGCAATCTTGGAAAAAAACCCGTGAAACATAGAATAGACAACACATCACCTCTTCGTCGACTTAAAGCCTCCTTCGACAGCACGAAAGGAGCTGCTATATGGCCGCTTGTCGGAATTTGGTTTCCTCCCCGCAAAACTATCGGCTGTGCAAAATGAGTTGCAACACCATCATCTCAGTCGAATTGGGAAGGAAGCCTCTCCGATCCGTTCGAATCTAAAGGAGGTGTTCAGACAGGGTGACCCCCTACCGCGCGATTTCTCTAACTTTGATGCTGGAGAAAATTATACTAGCTGCAGAGCTTACGCACTGAACAATATACTATAAAGCGTGCAATTACTGGCATAATTCGGATGACATTGATGTCGTCGACCTACAACCCGCGCTGTTAATTCTGCTTACTCCAACTGTAAAAAGAAGCGGTAAGCTGGTTTGATGGGGAATGAGACAAAACAAAGTACCTGCTGTCATCCAGCAAATAGTAAAGACTTCCATTTATTTGGGACCAGCATCAACACTAGCAACACATCAGCAACCGAAATCCAGCGAAGATCAGATCTTGCCATAAATGCTACCTTTGGACTAGGTAGGCAATTGACAAGTAACGTCCTCTCTCCGCGAACGAAATCAGACTCTACAAGTCACTTATCGTACCCCGTCTGCTATATGGGGCAGAGCATGGACCATGAGACAGCAGCAGAGTGAGCGGCTTTGGGAGTGGGTCGAGAGAAAAGTTCATCGAAAGATTTATGGACCTCGACGTCGTTGGCGATGAGCGAGTACCGAAGAAGATTTAATGATGATGAGCTGTACGAGCTCTACTCAGGCAGCATCAACATAGTCCACAGCGAATTAAACGCAGGGCGGCTAGCTGCGCTGGCTAGGCGCATGTTGATGCGAATGAAAGATGATGCTTTGCTTCAGCTGCTTCCGGCCAGACAGTGTCTCTCTACTCGAACCCGCTGTGGAAGCAGAGGTAGAGGCGGCTGCCCCACGCCGTTTGAAGGACCAGGTGGGAAAGCGATTTTAACTCCCTTGGTGTGCCAATTGGTGCCCGGTTGGCGGAGCGAAGAGCGGACTGGCGCGCCTTGTTGGACGGCCATAACGTTTAGACGGTTAGCGCCAATTAGTAAGTAAGTAGTAATATGGTAGAGTCGTCACATGTTAATACATGCGCGTGTTTTCCTTTAACAGTGTGGTAAAAATTTAACTGCTGACTCTTCCTCAATGTTTTGCGCTACCTGTTATACTTTCAGTTGCTCGTTTTGCCTTTTTTCCTTAGGTCTAGAAGTGTCGTGAATCCTTCTCGATTGTTTGCTTATTTTTATTCTCCGTCCTGCCTCTACATCTCTATTCAACTGTTTTGGGCCTTTCCTGGTATATGTGTGTGTATGCTTTACCCCTGTAATTGCCGTGTACATGTAGTGTGACTGTTTTGCTAGTCATCTGCTTGTTGCTGTTGTCCCAACATTTACTTGTTACTCAGCGACTGATACTAGTGACGTATCGAAACTGCTAATATTCGTAAACTTCCTATTTTTGTTATATATAATCAAGCACTATTTAGCATCGATGTGTGTGAAATGTTTACAATTTCTTAATCGCAGATCGGAGCAAAAAATGGCGAGCCATTTCTTTAACAAACACCCAACCAAAATAGTCAAGTTTACCAAAACGAGTATAATTTAAATTTTTTATGATATTAAATCCAACGGTTGGATGCTAATAAAATAATAGTGTTGCAGTGTAATAGTTAAGAACTATAATTCATGTAAGTTAGAGAAATATATGTGTGTGATGTTTTGTAAGAAGCTTCAAATTTCGAGTCAATGCTTGTTGTGAATTTCTTTTTTCGACCCAGTCTAATAGGCAACTCACGCAGCCGTGTTGTCTGTTGCTGCTGAACGCACATTCAATTTTCAATACATTTTAGTACCTCTATCGTCATGTGTATGCTGCTGCTCAGTTGAGCATAAAAACAACCTCGTAGCCCGGATGATGTTACTTTTCCACCTACAAGTTCTCGTATTTTTAAGTGAATTGCATTAAGGCCATTGATGACAAAATAATGGACAACGTGCGAGTTGAGAGTGCGCATGATACCTATACAATTACTGTGCAAACAATTTCTAATGATATATTTTATTATGATATTTTAGTAAAGCACATATTTATCGCAGCTGCAAATTGACCAGTGCCTCTTGTCTATGTGACGGGAAAAATTGTTTGAATTTCATGATCAACTTCCGTGTGATGCTCACGCTTATTTAATTTTCAATGCATTTACCTACATTCATGCTACTTTAGAAACATGCAAAGAGTAATTTAACTGAAGGTGACGGAGGGGCCTGGGTAATCTGCAGTCCGCTGAGTACTTTATTTGCCGTGAAGTGTAGATGTCTCGACTACACTGGCTATCAAACAGACGCCGACTTACCAAAGTTCTCATAGTGTTTTTTATAACAGTGACATATTACCCTAACTACTATGTAAGTGAGTGTTTAATACATTCGGAAAGTTGTCTTTGAAGTGTAATATCAATGTCACCACTAGGCTACTCGAACAGCGGCACTAAGACATAGACCACACACATACTTCATGAGTCGCGTTTCACTAATTCATCGAGAACAAGAGATACTTCTGGGATATACCGAGCCACGAACCCCTAATCCAGGGTGTTTATATTGGTGAGACGGACCATGCTTATTGGACGATTTGCAGCCAGGGGCTAAATTCGGCTGTATTGAATGAGCCTGTCCCGATACCGGGCCACCTCGGAAGTATTGATGGCCTGTAGCCACAGTAAGGGCGCTGCTGTGCGTACGTTCTTTCCTCGTATATAATACTGGACCGTCTGAGCGCCGCCTTGTTTGGGCACGTGTCGTACGACCAAAGATGAACGACTCATTACCTTATTCGAATAGGACGATGATTGAGAGAGGACTGAGTCGCAGCCAAGGACGACAAATACGCATTAAGCGATGCAGTCGGACTCGGAGCGTGAGAGTCGTGTGCTGATTCAATAAACTCGGTGTGTGGATACGCACACACAATGAATACGGAGTAGAGAGTGGAGAAAGTAGAACAGAGGAAGTAAAGAGCTCCCTAGCAGTACCGTGTCAGCACTAGAATGGTGTACAACGCTTGGTAAGCAGGTGGGTCGACCCAAAGAGTGGAGATCGAGCGCTTGGAATGCCCCATGAGGCGGTAGTAGTCGGTCCGAAACAGTTTAAAAGGTGTGCTGCGAGAGAACCCTCGGAAGCCCGAATGCAGATGAAGAGAGTCAACGTTCGGCGGAAGGCGACAAACCTGCTTTTCAGGAAGCAGAAAGGACCAGTCCAGAGCCGCGAGGCAAGGCAGATCGCATAGACAAGGACAAGTAGGCTCCAACGCTGTAAGACGGATGGTGCTCCGCATAGTGAGGTAGCAACTACCTCAAGCTGCCAATCAGAGGGAAGTTCCAGCTAGCGGAACGTAGGAGATAAGCCTAAGGAGATAACGCTAGACTCCGGCTTTCCCCGGAGGTCCTAGGGAGTTAACGCTAAGACTCCGGCTTCGCTCGGAGCTGCCAAATGGAGATAACACTAGAGCTCCCGCTTTTTCCCGAGAAGATGAGAGTGACGTGGCAAAGCGTCACTGACCTGTGGCGCTGGTTGATCTCGTAGCAGTTCTTTCAGCTTTTGCACATACATATAGAAATTCACAATAGATGTGGCGATGTTAAGCGATCATTAGGTGCTGTGTAGGAAATAAATGAACAACACAATAAGCAAGCAGCCACACTTGTGTGCATGACACACATGCACAGTATCGTTAAGACACGTGTCTGGAGGCGACGAGAATAGCTCACATACGCCACATGTAGTCATCAGCTAGGAGAGTAGACGATGTTACTCACACATATACACTCGCATATAGCTAATAACCAGTATGCGTTACAACTATTCCATGTTCGTGACAAGTCTAGACCGTATGGAGAAATACGTCGAACGTGGGTAATCGAGAGTATAGAAAGCACGCAAGCTGATCGAATGACGCTTCAATTTGATTACACAAGCTATTAGTTGTGAAATGAGTATACTTGTGAAGCCTACTCACAAGAGTAGTCCGTCAATAATAGAGACCATTTTGCAATACTGAATCTTGTAATTATTTATTCGACAGTTCACAGCGATTCGAACGTTAGCAGAAGGTCTATAATATCTGGGAATCCTCCAGAATTCCGTACAATAGCATAAAAGTACTAGCAAGCGCGATCGGCCACACAGAACCACATAATCTTACATATCAACTTCACGGTCTCTTGCTGCTTTCTTTTTTCTTTCAAACGCATTCCTGGGAAATTTGTATAAAACACAATTATGAGACTTTTGCACTTTCACCGCTCGATATATATCTATATAGATAGCTGTAGTATGTGTACTTTTCACTTTTGTAGTGTGAATGGGGCAAGTTAATTTTGCTTTCTAGTTCAAGCATATATAACGGAGTGTAAACAAAAGCAAATGTAGCCCTCTTAATCCTAGACTAATCGTCTTTTCCCGAGGCATTGACATACATAATTTGTTTCATTCAGTGGTAACTACGTAATTATGTATTTTTATATGAATTGGATTAAACTAAATGATGAATAACGAACTGGGACCAACTTTAAATGTAAAGTTGTATGAGTAAAATAAAAGTAAACAAAATACTATTGACCTTCGTTTCGAAGAAAAATAGTTTGCGCAAGTCTATTTTCTATATTTCGGGTTTTTAGTAAAGCATAACAAAACTCAAAATCAAAATCTTATAGTTTATTGTTACGAACCTTGTTTTTATAAGCTCTATTATAGACTGGCTCTGCGAAATAGCTGCCAGATACATAGTGAATTATATCCTGGTTGTACCGGTCCAATCCATTGGCAAAAATAGTATAACACGCTTCGGCTCGGAATATTTCATATCAATGTACGGCCTTATCAATCGAAGGACACAAATCCGATGAGGAAGACTTAATGCCCCTTAGTGTTCTCATAAAATAGCTTACATAATTTTATATAAGACCGCCATAATCACTGTGGTGCCAATTAAACATGATTGATATGTTCACTAGCGTATATTAAATTTGATTGGCTAACGGTTGGTTGTAAACGAGATATATATATAGACTTCCATTAATAAAATCATCAGTATATAAAAAAATTGATTGAGCCATGTCTGTCCATCCGTCCCCCATTCTGTCCTTTCCATCCGCTAATACGATAACTTAAGCAATAACGGCTATCTTCACCAAATTCTGTCGGCATGCAGGCTTATCTGCACCCACAAGAATGACTGTCACCAGGGT
>JARSSU010010544.1:0-10367 GCA_029619165.1 Eurosta solidaginis
TGATAGTTTTGGGACCGGTACAAACCTCCCATGACGCTGTATTGATAGAGAAGATCAAGATCTCCCAGAAGACTTCACATCGGTCGCGTCAATAGGGTTGGTGTCGAAATTCTCTATGTACAAAATTCCAAAAACAAAATACTGCTTTTTAAAATTCTGCTTTTTTAAAATGCTGCTTTCTAAAATTCTGCTTTCAAATTCTGTATTAAAATATAATGTTAACAATGTTAAAGAAGTCATGTAATTATTTTGAAAAAGTGCGCCATGCACAGTAATTCTGCGTTGAACACCTTTGTGCATAGGGGGCCTTCGGCCGCGCTTATAAAAAATAACCTGGCTACGCCATGCCAAGTCCGGGTGTGTGGTATAACCGTGGCTACCGCCACGGTAATGTCCTTCTACGTAGTATACCCCTCTGCATAGGCGACCTTCGGCCGCACTTTAAAAAAATAACCCTTAGCCGATCCAACACCGGCTACGCCATGCCATGATTCCGGAATTTTGACTTCCAGAATTAAAAATGCAGAATTTTGAAAAAGCAGAATTTTAGAAAGCAGAATTTTAAAATCAGAATATTGTTCAAGCAGAATTTTATTGCAATTTACAAAATTTTGTCACCCAGAATTTTGTAATACAGAATAATGACACGCTCCCTTTCAATAAATACCGGTTATGTCTAATTCTCTACGAAGACACAAAGCCCAGATAGGGGACCAACTTATGTTGCTCCAAGAAGCAAACACCCACACCGCATCACTTACAGAGATGGAACAGGTTTCGGCTAAAAATCCCGCCTTGTGATACAGAAGTATTTTAGGGGGGTTATGAACAATGGCCGTCATTTCGTGACATGTTCATTGCGGTCTATATTAACCACCCAAAACTCACAAAAACCAGAAATTATACCACATCTATATAAAACACAGGGCAAAGCCGGCCAAATAGTTAACAGTTCCCACTAATGATGACAATTTTGAACTGGCTTGGAAGCCCTAAGGTCGCGATATGAAAATCGCAGGGTTTGGTGAGACAACCAATAAAAAACCCTTATGAATTTCAAACCAATTCCCATTGAGAATAGCGAGGATATACAGAAATTACAATCATCCGTAAATAATGCCTCCAAATCCTCGCTACCCAGCAAGTTTCAACAGAAAGTTGCTATCAATCCTCATTTATCTGGTCACCTCTAAACTCCCGGAGACCACTATAAACCCTGTGGGAGCAGTATCTAACGGGCCCAAATGAACCCATTTCTGACTACTCGCTATGAGTGGTAGAAAGGAGTAGACCAATGGCGCCCCTCTAAACGACATCGGCCCCCGCTAGCACGAGCTATTCTAGACAAAATAATATGCATTCAGAGGCAACAACACGAAAATCAAATCGAGGATTCAATCCCATGCTACACAGCACCGAACATGTACAAATGCGCTTATTGCAAACTTCCGAGCACCCCCTGTACAGCTGTGCAAAATTCGTAGAATGCCAGTCCATGATCGGAACAAGTTCGTGAGCAGACAATCACATGTGCTTTAGCTGCCTATCCCAGTTCCACGTTCTAAGAGATTTCAAAAGCACATTCAAGTGTGTTCACTGCCGACAACGGCACAACTCAGCTCTAGCACATCATCAACGCCCGAATACATAAAGACACAGCCCAAGTAACAAAATTTGATACGACACTGAGCTTAATGTGTAGTGGTGTCAAAATAATTTGAGATGGCTGCACCATGGTAGATTTTCTATACTTTCTACGCTACTTTGTAGCATGTTCGCGGCTTCCACTTAAATTAAGTGTAATGCTGATCTCTTTTGCAACCTTCCCATGTAACAAAAAGCGCTGGTGGGTTGTCAATGTATACGTCTCCTAGTAGACTTTCAGCTGATCGAACAAACCACAAACGGCACAGAGTGTGTTGTATCAACAATAAATTATACGATTAAATGATGCAATATTGATTGTGCAATTCATGTTTCATCTGTCAAACCAGTTGTAAGTGTTGTAAAAGTCATAAACAGTTTAGTGTTAGCAAGTTACTATTGATAAACTACAAATATATGGAGTAGGATGGGTCGAAAAACAATTTTTTTCGGAACGCTTTAGTAGTTTAAAAATTTGAAGTCCCTTCAAGTTATGCCGAAAAATAAAAGATTAAAAAAAAAGTCAGGAAATCTGAGATTGATAAAATCTATATTTTACGTAATACAGACATTTCCACGAGTCTGCCTGCAAAAATTCAGCTCGATTGGATCGCGAAAAAAGGGTTTAAAAATCGATCCAAAGTCTTCACACAGGCGGACAGACGGACCTGCGTGGAGCTTTGTGCTTTATACATAAAAAAATCTGACGTGTACATGAAAATCGACGATAAACGTATATATTATTTTTTCTCCCCTTCCGAAAAAGTATATTGGTTCATAGGACAGAATGTGTGTAACGCGGTGTAATGGTCATGAAATCAACGTCGGTAATTCTCTGAATGATGTTCTCTATACCGGTCCCACCCTACAACCCGATTTGATACCAATTTTTTTTCAATGGCGATGTAGAAAAAATATACCGCCAAGTTCTTTTACATGATGAGGACCAAGATTACAAAAAATAATTTTTCGCTCAGCCCCAAATGGTCCAATTCAAGATTTTAGCTTAAAACCGTCACATTCGTCTTAACTGCGCTCCCTATCTTGCAATACGTACCTTGCACGAACTCTCTAAAGATTTCAATAGCACTTTCCCTAAAGCATCTCAGATATTAAAAGACGAGACATATGTAGACAATATACTTTCTGGCGGGCACTCCATTTTCTCAGCTAAGAGTCCTCTCGCAAGTCAGGCAAGCCCTTAGGTCAGCAGGTTCCCCTCTCAGAAAAATCACGGCAAACCATTCTGAAATAATTAAGACTATTCCCACCTCAGACTTGCTGGATTCCCAGTTTCTCGAATCGAAAAAGCAAGTACTACGAAAACGCTCGGGATACAATGGAATGCCATAAAGGACTCATTTCGTACACCGTTGAATCCTTCCCAGTAGCCACCGCGAGCACAAAGCGGCAAATTCTCTCTTCTGTCGCAACTTTTCGAACCGCAGGATGGCTGACGCCAATAATGATTCAAGCCAACTGGGACGAAAGGTTACACACTCCGCCTCGCAAAGTGGATGCAGTTCGCACTAACCTCAACGCCATAACAGGGATTCAAATCCTCGTTGGGTCAATTATTCTGACCAGCCTATGAGCTGCTTGGCTTTTGCGACGCGTTAGAGAAAGCCTATTGCGCCAGAATTTATATCCGAACGACGGTAGGCCAAAACCAACCTCCCATCTCTAGTCCCTAAGAGCAAAGTGGCACCCTGAAATCCACAAGATTACCACGTTAGAGTTCTGTGGAGCTCTGCTCCTAGCGAAGCTAGCACTCCGTCGTCCAATCCCAACCCAATCTCAGCCCGCACACATTGACGATGTGCTACTTTCGTAGCAAATCGCACCGCGCAAATAATCGACCTGGTTGGAAACTCCACTTGCTTGTCCGTTCACAATAGACAACAGTGTTGCACGAATTTTGAAACAGGGTGAGACTTTTATTTATTTATTAGGCTGCTGTTACACCATCCCCCTTTGCGAAAAAGGTTGGAGCCGACAATTTGATCAGGTTTGTCGGCTTGTAACTTTTTGGGTGGTGTGCTTTTACATTCATGAATGAAAAAAAATGTTTGGACTTCGTGACAGATATAACCCAATGTAACTTAGTTAATTAATTTAATTACATTTATTTGAACTTACATTTATTATGCTTAATTTTTCATTTATCGTAAGCCTACATATTTACATATATGAATATTACTAACATAAAAAAATTTTTTTTGTTTTTTGTTTTTGTTTTTTTTTGGTTGTACTTCAATTCAAGTTCCATTTTCATAGCTTTTGTGTATTAACATATGTTTATATTCTTATTTAAGTTTGCTAAAATTTAGTGCAACAAAATAATTTAATTTATTTTGTTTTTCAGGGCTTTAGGTCCTTAACAAATTAGAATTCAAAATTGACAAAAATTTGTTTCCAAAAATATTTTTCTACAAAAAGGAATATTTTAATCACATACATTTTAACACGTCTGCACCGCGTGACGTGGAGCTGTATACTGTCTGTTTGTAACTAAGTGTATGTATAAGTGAGCGCAGTTTACAGGTTCGTAGTATGGTGGGTGGTGATGCATACGTGTATCTCTTTATGGATGGGTAAGGAAGAGAAGGAGGCTGTTTAGTAATGGCATTCCTGGGATTAATTAGGGATCTTTTCATCCGAGCAGTCTTTCCGTTTTTTCGTGTTTATGGGATTTGATTGGGAAGTAATGTAGTTGTTGTTATTAAAGAAGTGCATGATTTTCCTTACATGTATAAGGAGTTAATTAGGCGGTTTAGTGGCGGCAAGGACCCACCCAATCCGACGAGCTTTGGCCCCGGATTAACGCGAGCACGCACAGCCGGCCACGTTCTATGAGCGAGGTGTGTTACACTACATTACATATATATTATACAGCAGGATGCAGACCTTCGATGAAAATTACCACATGGATATTGAAGGAGAAATTATAAATTACTGAAGATAATGATTTTCCAAAGCGATTAAGGAGATTCAAAAATAACCAATGTAGACAAAAATCGGAAAATCCCATGATTTTCAATCTTTAGTATATGTGCCAAAATTGTCAGAGCGGCTAGCTGTATCGGACTGCTACGACAAAGATAGAATTGAAATATCACACAACCAACATTACCTATTATGGAAAGAAGTAATGTTGTGTATAGGATTCCCTGCAACGGTAATAATAATGAACGCTGTGATAGTATTATGTTGGAACACAAAATTAAAATTAAAACGAGACTAGCACAGCACAAATCTGATTATAAAACAACGCCATAGTACCAGCACCAAAAACAGCACTTATGGCCCACTGTAAAAGCAGCGGCCACTCACCGAATTTCAATAAAACAGAAATCCTCGAACAGGAACAACAATACAAAAAGCGCTTTACTCTTGAGATGTTACCATATCATAAGCACACCGACAAACATTAGACTTAACTACAAAGCTGACATTGTAAACTGCGCTCACTTATACAAACACTTAGTTTACAAACAGACAGTATACAGCTCCACGCCACACGGTGCAGACGTGTTAAAAATGTGTGTGAATTAAATATTGTTTTTTGTAGAAAAATATTTTTGGAAAAACAAATGTTTGTTAATTCAATTTTTAATTTGTTAATGTTTTTTATATTTGTCAACAGTCGCCCTGAAGACGGCTACCGTTGAGTAACCGAAATACATCGGTTGAAACACAAAATTTGTGGTTTTAGTCACCCAGGACCTAAAGCCGGAAAAACAAAATAAATTAAGAAAAAAAAGGTCGCGAAAAACACTATAATTAAAATAATTAAAAAAAATTTTTTTTTGACTCTCTCCAAATGAAATTGGGTACATCTGATTTATTTATCTAGGTACTCCTCTTAGTGCGGTTTTTATGTACTGTTTTATATGTTTTGTTTTCATTATCAAAAATGGTTACACTTACAGCGTCTATATTTGTTACTAGGGCCCTGATATATGTTTTTGTGTTTTTTCACGCGGTTCTTTCTCAACTAAAACCATATAGTTTATGTTTACTATTATTGGTTGTGCATTTTGTCGTATGCATTTTATTTCTTAGTTTGTGTTTCTCTACTAATTCTTTAGCCAAGGCGTGGCATTTTGCATTATGTACCTTACTTCTTTGAATATTTTCGATGTTATAAATTGGTTCGATTGTTTCGTTCTTCAACTCAGATGCACAATGGCCTTTTGCCAAAAACTAGTTCAAAAAGGGTAAGTTTATTATCTATTTGGCGTTGTATTATGCAAACGTAAATATTTCAAATATGTATCCCAATCATCAAAGAATTCATTTAAGTACGCACGTAGGTACCGTTAAAAAATCTATGGTTTCGTTCGATAGTGCCTACGGTTTCATGATGGTATGGTGTAGAAAGTTATGATTGATATTTAGTAAGCTGTTTAAATTGCAAAAATTTCATTTTTGAATTGAGTGCCTAAAATCCGATTTAAAAGATTTCATAGCACCGTATATTAAAATAAGCTTTCGAATATTGCTGACGCGATGGTTTTTGCACTTTATCCGGTATTGATATTGTTACTATGTATTTTGTCAGATTTTGGCAAATATGGTAAGTGCAAACTTATTACCATATCTCGATTCTGGCAGTGTGGCCGATTGTATCACTTACGAGGAATTTCGGAAGGTTATTAGGAGTAGGAGTTAGAACGAATTCTTCTTTATTTCCTATTTGACTTGTTCACAGACATTTTTCGCATTTTCTAACGTAACTAGCTATGTCTTTTGTCATGTTTTTCCAGTAAAATTTGTTTCGTAATTTGGCATATAGTTTTTTCGTTCCACAGTGAAATGCAGTGATTTTTAGAAATTGTAAAAGCTTATTTCCTCTGTCTTTAAAATTTGTAATTGTAATGTATTTGAAAATTAAATCGTCTTTTGGCCATTCTATTTGCTAACATTAAGTTTTACGGCTTCTTTTTTCTAGCCTCGAAAGTCAAAGAGTCGAAAATTCTTTATTTCGTTAGAAATTCAAAATCAAGTAAAATTGTCTTTTATGCTTTATATGCGCGCATATTCTTAAAAATATTTTACTGTCTTTATCATGAAATATTCGGATCTAATACGAGGAATTTTTTTTGAAAAATTATGAGTGAATTTATCATAAACGTTTAATGTCTGTATATTTTCACATAAGTCTATGTTTTCGATAGAACCGCATTTATCTTTTTTCTTACTCATAGCCCTAGTCTGAACTGCAAATATATTTTTGGCGATTATTTTATTTCGCCAATGGTTATACGAGAAAGTGCATCAGCTCCTACATTCGCTTTTCCTTTATGTACTTTATTATAAAATTGTATTCTGCCACACAAAGTCTAATTCTAGAAAGTTTTGAAGATGGGTCTTTCATAGTATAAATAGACTAAAGGCCAGTTATCTGATTTTACAATAAAGTGGTTAATAATTCCAACTCAATGATGGCTTTCTTTTGTTCTGCATCATTAAAAGATTTTTACGCATACCATATGGGTAAGTCGCTGCCTGGTGTTCTGACTGAGTATTGCTCAACACTCCGTTTTGGAAGCGTCTACTGTAATGGTCAAATTGTTTGGAAAATCTGGGTATTGTAATATCTTTGGTGACATTAGAGATGCTCTTAGTGCATCAAAAGCTTTATCACATGTCGTGTCCCAGTTAAATTCATACTCTTTTTCTATACAGTCTATTCAGAGGTGCTGCCAGAGATGCAAAGTTTGAATAAAGTGTCTGTAATAGTTAGCAAAAGCGACAAACCGTCTTACAGCATCTTTGTCTGTTGCTTAGTATAGTTATGAATTGAATCTATTTTTGAATCGTCTGGTGCTAGCTGAGCATTTGTGTCACTAGGAATGTTACTTCCGGTCTTAGAAAATTACATTTATTTGGATTGAATTGTGTATAGAATACTTAGACACATTTAATGTGATGGGAACGAAACAGACGATGACTATAATGTCATCTACATAAAGAAAAGCTACGTTAGGTGGTATTCCTGAATAGTGCGATGGTCATCATCCTGGAAAACGAATTTGGTGCATGTTCACCAAATGGCAATACTTTCCATCGATACGCTCCGCGATCATAGAAAATGAGGTTATATCGGGTGAATCTACGTGTAATGGTATTTAGTGAAATCCAGAAAAAAAGTCTAAGGTTGAGAAAATTTGGTTCTGCCAAGATTGTCTAAATATCATCGATTCGTGCTAATGGGACTTTTCCTGATATTAGCTTCTTGTTAACTGCATGAAAATCAACACACATTCTGTACGCTTTTTGATTTTCTTTTTAGGAACTAGGATAGAGGACTATTGTAGTAGAATAGCTTTCTCCGATTAAACTATTTTCTTGTAATTGTAACTGTGTGTGTAATTTTCTCCAGCTGCGATATGGTAGACGATAATTCTTTGAGTATATACTGTTCGTTGTCAGGTTACACCGCAATTTCTGCTCATAAAATTCAAGGTTCGATTCGAGCTCAAGGCCAGAACTATAATTTTTTTCTAATGATATTATGTATTTTTTAATTTTTTCTAAATTTGAAAAATTGTATTTTGTTTTTGGAATAGTAAGTAAAAATTTTTCAGACAACCTGCCATAGCTGCGCAGACAGATCCAATTTCGAAGGGTGCTAAGCCTCATCATCAGTACGCTTTATGGCATGCTGCGCTAACCATTTAGCTATACAGCGGTATAGTTTGTTTGCTGGCAAATTTGCTACTTCTATCCTTTTTACAACTATAGTTATCAGTGTGCGCATCGGGGGCAAATCACTGATATGCTGGATTTGTGTGTGATTGTCAATTACTTTGCTTTGACACTCCAAGTGCTCATGTTTATTACACATGTGTTTTGTAGCGGCCTAGTGATAATGATTCAAGGTTCGACTCGAGCTCAAGGCCAGAACAATAATTTTTTTCTAATAATAATTATTGTTATTTTTTAATTTTTTTCTAAATTTGAAAAATTGTATTTTATTTTTTGGAATAGTAAATAGAAAATTTTTCAGACACCTGCCATAGCTGCGCAGATAGATCCATTTCTAAGGGTGCTAAGCCTTCATCATCAGTACGCTTTAGGCATGCTGCGCTAACCATTTAGCTACACAGCGGTGGTTTGTTTGACTGGCAAATTTGCTACTTCTTTTCCTTTTTACCAACTATATTTATTCAGTGTTGCGCCATCTGGTGCAAATCATTGATAATGCTGGATTTTTGTTTATTGCCAATTACTTTGTTTGACATTCCCAAGTGCTCATGGTTTATTAACAATTGTTTTTGTTTTTATCGGCCTATTGATAATGATTCAAGGGTTCGATTCGAGCTCAAGGCCAGAACAATAATTTTTTTCTAATGATAATTATTGTTATTTTTATTTTTTTCTAAATTTGAAAAATTATATTTTGTTTTGAATAGTAAATAGAAAATTTTTCAGACAACACTGCCATAGCTGCGCAGATAGATCCATTTCGAGGGTGCTAAGCCTTCATCATCAGTACGCTTTAGGCATGCTGCGCTAACCATTTAGCTATAGAGCGAGCTTTGTTTGACTGGCAGATTTGCTACTTCTATTCATTTTTACCAACTATATTTATTCAGTGTTGCGCCATCTGGTGCAAATCACTGATAATGCTGGATTTTTGTTATTGTCAATCACTTTGTTGACATTCCCAAGTGTCTCATGGTTTATTAACAGTTGTTTTGTTTTTATCGGCCTATTGATAAATGATTCAAGGTTCGATCGAGCTCAAGGCTAGAACAATAATTTTTTTCTAATGATAATTATTGTTATTTTTTAATTTTTCTAAATTTGAAAAATTTTATTTTGTTTTTTGAGTAGTAGTAGAAAATTTTTTTCATGACAAATGTCATGCAGCTGCTGCGGAAGTAGATCCATTTCGAGGGTGCTAAGCCTTCATCATCAGTACGCTTTTAGGGCATGCTGCTCTAACCATTTAGGCTATAGCAGCGTTTGGTTTTTTTTGGCTGTTTGCTGATAATTTGCTACTTTCTATTTCTTTTTTTATATAATAATCTTTTATTTAGTTCACTTTTGTTGTCTGTTAATGGATCTTGCAAAGTTAAATTTGGATACATTTCCCGGTGTCCGATTGAGCTGAAATTTTGCACACAGCGACACATGTATAACTCTCAACTCCGATGTGACAATGCAATATTACTGTTGTTAGAATTCGATAAATTAATCGAGTAACACGTTATCGGTAAGATTTGTATTTACTTGGCATAACAGCCTAAGTCCCATACAAAACCACGCCGGTACCTATCCGTGGATTGTGTATTTGGAAGTGGTGAAATCACGTGTCAATGCGTGGGTGATCTCTATCGTTTGGGAAAAGCGGAGGACACAACCTCTGTTGTATTTCTTTTGTGTATACTAACATAGCTGAATTTTTAAGGCTGTTTAACTCTGTAATCTTTCTGTAATTTATTTTGCTTTTTGGAAAAATTACTATTTGAAAAAGCTGGGTGAAAAATATTGGCTATAACAGCTTAAGTTAATCAGAATGGAAAATCCTTGGAAAATTTGAGGCAGATGTGGCAATTGCGCGTAGCGTTACCGTGAAACGGAAATATGTACAATCTGGCTTGCGGATCATCGCTAGGAAATTAGCGACATGTCCATCAACTTAAGCAGCACTTTAAGTCCATACTACTCTGTTATTATTTGGCCCGCTCGCCGCTCAAAAAAACACACAG
>JARSSU010010545.1:0-13620 GCA_029619165.1 Eurosta solidaginis
AGCTCAGACTTTCAACATCGAGCAGAAAAAACTTTGAATCTACTCCTCACAATCTCCAATATAAATTATGATGAATTTATTTATTTATTTATTTATTTATATATATTTTAATCTTGAAATTGTTACATTTCTTACAGACTAATTACAAATGTAGGCAAATACCAACTAACTTAACTGGTCATTAAGTAGCGTTTTAAACCTATTTTCACAAAAGCAGAAATCCAAAACTGAAGATTTCGGAAGCAAATTAAACTCTTTAAGAGCTCTGACAACAGGAGCATTGGCAGCATAATTGGTCCTCGCCAGCCCCACATAAAATGTGGCATGATTGCTTAAACAAATATTAGGAATAAGAAAGAAAATACGTTCAAGTAAAAAGGGGCAGTCCACCACCCCAGATATCAAATTAAAAATGAAAGTTAAAGATAAGAAGGTTCTCCTAAAATTTAGCGTCTTAAGACCGATAAGCAAACATCTAGACTCATAAGCGGGAACCGGAAGCTCAAAATGAAGAGTTCGCAGAGCATACTTAATAAAGATTTTCTGAACTCTCTCCAATCGACTAATATGACAAGAATAATACGGACGCCAAATAAAAGCAGCATATTCTAGTTTTGAGCGTACCAGTGAAGTAAAAAGTGTCTTTAAAGTATACGGATCGGAGAAATCTAAGCTGAAACGTCTGACAAAAGCCAGCATAGAGTACGACTTAGCTATGGTATAGTTAAGATGGCTATGAAAAGTAAACTTGGAATCAAAGACCACCCAAAGATCAGTGATTTTAGAAACAATGTCTAGTTGTGAGCCACCAATAAAATATGAAGTAAGGATAAGAGTACGGGACTTGAATAGGAGACATGGGAGCATTTTTTAATATTTAAGAGAAGCATATTTTTCTGACACCAAGCTACACATTGTCAAGATAACTCTGAAGTTTCACCGAGTCAGAGGAACACGTATTTGCTAAAAATCTTCATGTCATCAGCATACAAGAGAAATTTAGAATATTTAAAACAAGTAGTAATATCATTGATGACATCACAAAAAGAACCCCCAGAGGAGGCAATAAAAGAATACGAGGACACCCCATCAACTACAACTTCACATGATCGATTAGAAAGATACGATTTAATCAATTAAAAAATTTGAATGGAAGCCAAAACTTTGTAACTTTGATAACAAGACACGATGGTTAACTTATCAAACGCTTTCTGAAAATCAGTATACACGGTGTCAACTTGGGCGCGGTTACTAAAGGCTCAATGCAGTATCAGAGAAAACTGCTAAATAGAAGTGGTTGATATCCCAGACATGAATCCATGCTGATCAACAGAGATGAGACGATGAATGGAGAAAAGAATTTTATTTTCACTATGCATTCAAAAGTTTTGAGACAGTAGAAATTTTAGAAATACGGCGATAATTGGAAATATCATTTTATTGCCAGATTTAAAAACTGGCGTGATAAAGGAGATTTTCCATACATCAGTGAAGACGCCTTGCTCAAGGGATTTATTGAAAAGCAGCCAAATCGGGTAGGCGAGAGCTGCGCAGTTTTTAAAAAGGTGAGACGACAACCCATCGACATCAGTCTGTGACGACATTTTGATTTGACGAATCCCAAGTTCAATATCATGTAAAGAGAGTTCAAGAGCCCCAAAGTTTAGTGAAAAACCACTAGCATCCACGCCACTAAAAAAACCACCACTACTCAAGTCAGGGTCAGCCTCGAAATTCGTGCTGAAAAAATCTGCAAAAATATTTGCAGCATCCAAAGCTGAATCCGCTTGTGTATCTTTGTAAAATACAGCAGAGGGAATACTAGAACACAATCTCTTTGACTTCACATAACGCCAAAAAGCCTTCGGATTCCCTTTAATATCGTCTTCAAATTTACTTATATAATTCCGCTTCAAAACTTTGCTCAATGACTTAAATTCTTTCAAATATTTTAAATACAATTCTTTGGAAGTAGGAAACCTAGATTTTTTAAATTTTTTGAAAACTTGTTTCGCAAATTCTTCAGTTTTTTCAACTCTTTTGTGAACCAAGGATTTTTTCAAACCTTTTTTTTAAACTCGGAATATGTTCACAACAAATGCAATTGAATAATTTATTATTCTTAAAAATATTAAAACAACCGGTAACTTCAACCTCAGCAAATAGCGAATCCCAATCAATAGACTCAATTGCCGCATTAACAGCATCAACATCGTATTTTTAAAACAAAGCTTGGAAAGTGAATCTTCTACGTAAGTATTAAACTCATAAAATTCCAAATGAAGAACAAGCGGTACATGATGGGGACCAAGAGTGGACAAAGGGTCTAGACATTCCTGGAGGCAACAATTCATATTATCACTTAAAAATATGAGATCTAATGTTCTATTAAGACTGTTATTAAAACTGTTAATCTGACTAAGGCCACATCTTGAGAAGCCGTCAATCAAATAGGTTTCAGCAAACGCATTTGAAGACATAGGAAGAAGCCCCCGACTATTATCAAAAGTAGACCATTCTAGATTACTGAGGTTGAAGTCGCCAAAAACGCAAACATTTTCATGACTAGATGCTAAGGCTAGGCGGTACATAAGAAGCACAAATTAAAAGTTTAGAAAATCCATGTACAGAAACGCAAATCATATCTAAAAGAGAATCAGCATTCGGCAATGGCACCAAATTCGCTCGATATTTTCTTCGAATCGCAATTAAATGCCCTATTACTATTCTCCGAACCGTTGGAATCAAATTTTCGAGGACTCGACGTAGAAATGAGACTATAAGACAATAAATATAGTATGGCTAACATAAGTTATAAATGTCAAGCTAAATGATACCGATGAGTTTGCCTTCCTGCGGCTGTTCCCTTTTTGCGCCATTGGTAGCGTAACGACTCTCTACGCATTGTCCTCCGCCAGTTAACGCAGTCGTGCACCACCAGATCTCGCAATGGCACCCCACAATGCCGACCTCGTGTCTTCTAAGACGCTTGCGTGTGCATTCAACCAGGTCAAAGGTCATTTCAAAGTTACATGCTCGACTTCCGCTAGCGCCATCTTTATGCCTCTATCCTTTTTCCTCATCTTATAAACTCGTTTACCGTAAGCTAAAACATTTAAATGACACTTCAAGTGTCTCTTTGGACAACACTTGACAAATTTAAAAGCCTTGTTACCGGTGCACAGCAGTTGGCAACAGCAAAAAAACACTTAACCCAACAACGAATAGAAAACAAGGAAGCAGGAAACTGTTAGCAGAAACGCCAACATAGAAGATCAAAAGCGGGGTTGCATTGGTTGCATGATTGCACCAAAAGATGAGGTGATAAATGTGTAGAGATGGGTGTGTGATTGTGCCTTTGGCTCGTTGATTGTATAGTTGTGGGAGTTTCGTTGGTGAGTTTATGGGTTATTCAAGAGTTGGACAGTCGGTGGGTATGCCATTTGAATGATGTCAGCGTCAAGCGATGCAAATAAATTTACACAGCACTTGAGTTGCATACAACGAAAACACCGAAGTAGAAAATTAACGCACAACAAGTGGTGAGAATTTCAAGCAAAGCTCCACTTTTTCAAACAAAGTTTGTCTTTGATACGCAAACATTACTGTCGTTAGAGCGCCTAAGACGCTGCATATGGGGGCATCTATAAATTTATGTTAACGCTATTTCCTGGAATTTTGGCGCATCTCACACGTCTTTGCAAACAGAACGTCAGTGTGTTCATGCCCAACTGACAAATCACAGTCACAAAGATGAGACGATCAGACGAGACCAGCGCCTCTCTTATGAAGATGAAACATTGATTTCGCACCGTGGTGGCCGAGGTGGCGAAAGAATGGCGGCGTTCGTGTCAAAGCGGGCATGCGCCACAGTTTGTGCGCCTAAAACGCTCGATTGAAAGCGTAAAACAGTAGCGCCAGTGTGGAGCGCTAAAACTTCAAAGGTCCGCAATGTGTAGCTCTTCAAAATTTCGCAGAAATCAGCAATCAGTTTTGATGCGAACTAAAAGCATCCAGCGCAACAGCGGTTTATAGCTGGCGTCGAGAGCGCAAGCAGGGGACTAGGCATGTATGTACGATGGCGGGTGTAGAGGTTACGCCGTTGGCTTTATCGGCCACGGCGGTGACATCGGCGGGCCGGCGTACTTAGTCAAATAAATTTTGATTTCCAAAATGTTTTCACTATTCTTCAACCTTCAAGAATTTAAAAAAAAATTGTGGTTCTCTCAAATTTATTCCAGCATATTTCTCCTGAACGCTTACGTTTCAGCACTTTGTAAATTAAAAGATTAAATTGAAGATTTTAGAGAAGGTGGAGATATATCTCTTTATAAGGTATATTGTAGATATTTTTGTAATCACGAATAGCTGATATATGCATACATTTCAATAAAAATAGTAGGATATCTGACATCAACCAACAGCGACCGTGTTCAGGTTTCACTTTAGCTCGTGTCTGAAGGTTGATTTACCCAAGACGAATTCAGTACCAGGTGTTGTTATCTCAACAGCTGATTGCTTCTTCTTGTATATTTTCCATATAGTACCTTGTACGTTAATATGTCAGTTATCGAAATACATTAAATTTTCTTTTGACTTGACATTCTTCTGCACGGCGAATTGGTTGAATTCGCTTTGCCACCACCTGGTATGGGATTCGCCTTGTTGCTTACTGTATCCTGTAAATTTGACGTCTTTAATCAAATAGTCATCAAATGATTTTCAAACAAGATCCGTTCAATTTCAAATCAATCATGTACTTCGGCACACCCTTCGTCGACCGAAATAGAGTGAAGGGAATAAACACCAAGTATCCCCTATATATAAAAACCGTTAAAAAAAACGATTGTTGTTGTTGTAGCAGTGTAATAGGGTTACACTGAAATGACAGTCCTTGGTAGGGAAAAACCCGAGTCGTTTCCGGTACATAGAACCAACTGCCTTGGGAAGCGAAACTAAAGTCCCCGCTGGTAGCATTTGTTAGAAACAGATAGGCGACTGAAGCAACTTATAGGAGATCAGCTGGCAAACTTCAAGTCTGCCAACATGTTTTATTTTCTAATATCTCATCTTTATCTTTTACGGAAATGGGGATCTCTAATCAGTGCTTCTACTAAAAATATGTATATTAATTTAAAAATTTTAAATTCCCCTTTGACGGGTTGTAATTCCATCCGACAACATGACACTTGATACACGTCCAAAAATATCGGCAGAGTTGTCAAAGAAAACGGAAATCAAAAGTTCCGGGTAATAGTCTAGTCGAGGGGTCGACTGCTAATATGCGTCCAAAGACGCTCGTAATTACCTCGACAATAATAATCCGAAGGCGGAAAAGAAAAATTGTATCTCTATCCGGAGATATTTGCAGTTGAAGTTGGTGATTTTCATGTGGTTGTTGTATGTTTGTCGTACCCACAAAAAAAATTGTGAACATAAGTGTTTTGCGCGGATATAGTTTTGGACTCCAAACCGGTGTTGGACCCACATAGGGTAATTTTATATATAGCGCGGCCGAAGGCCGCCAATGCAGAAAGGTGTTCTGCGCAAAAATACTTTGGATCCCACCCCCGGTTTCGGAGGGACCCTCGGGTAGTTTTGGTAACGTTTTACAAGACGGGTGCACCACTAATTTTTAGCAAAAATTATCAAAGGTGGTATCAAAAGACGCGTCTCGACCGAATCCGAAAGCGAAAATTTTAATTTTTATTTCTGTCAAACATATAGCAAAAAATCGGTTCTAATTTTCATGTGGTTGTTCTTTTTTGCCAGATTTGTTGTACACACACACACTAATGTAGAAAGGTGTTCTCTGCGCGCATTTAGTTTTTGATCCCCAAAACCGATGTCGGACCCACCCAGGGTAATTTTTATAAGCGCGCCGAAGGCCGCACAACGCAGAAAATGTTCTATGCAAAAAACTATGGATTGGGCCCCATTTTCAGACCCTCTCGGGCCATACGGTTTTTTGTGAATAACTTTCGGCAGAAATAAAATGTTTGATTTCCGCTTTCGGATTCTTTAAACGGAGATCGAGGCGCGTATTTTGATACCACCTTTGATACAAATTGGGTGATGTACCGTCTGTAAAACGTACCGGTATTTATTCGTTTTAATATCTTTTGAACGAGTTAACACTTTTATTTCCCGCCTTCGCGTCGTTGACAACTCTCTCGATATTTTGTTAGTAGCGCATGGTCTCGCTCTAAATTCTTCTCAATTCTCATTCTGCTATCTGAAAATTTTTCACCAACGTTGTCCCCGAAAAAGTGTTGCTTTTTGCATTTTCAGGAGTAAATTGTCACTTTTAGTACTTTTTTCACATAACTATTAGGTGAATATCGATGGACCTTTACTGGATTAATACAGAATTCATCATTAGGGTATCTTTGGTGTCGGTTTTCCATAAGTATTATATCTTATTTTGAAAATACTTCGCCTAAAAAGTGGTATTCTAAATATAAAAAAAATTTAACTCACTGTTGCTGTTTGGCCCTAAATATCAGAACACTAGGTGAGGTTGGGTTAGAGGTCGTGCGTGAGTGTTACCTACATTTTTGTCCATTGTGAGTGCCCCTTAGTAGAACGGGGTGGCAGCAAATTCGTTTAGCCCCATTAACTCCTAGTGGTCCTCAACAAACCACTTGCTTTCCCTGATTAACCCAAGAAGAAGCGAGACCTCCACGTTCCCAACCTCTGCCATGCTGTTGAGAAGCGTGAGCCCAGAAATCTGAGCCTTCTTCTTTGAAGCGCCGGACAACGGCAGAGAAAGTGGTATATCGACTCCTCTTCCTCCTCATCCTGACAGCTAGCTGCAGAGGGAGCTTGTTCAGAACACTAAGATGAGAGGAATGTTACACTTAAGCTTGTTATTATATATTAGATGAGCATATGTTTTAATTCCGACTGTCAACGACAAATCATTAAAGCAGATGAACATGTCAATGAATTTTAGGGACGGACCTAAGACTATCACGATCACTTTAATACTATCACAAGTGAGACTGTAAAAACTTTTCATCGAACCCGAAACCCATTTAAGTTCCGCCAAAGGTAACCCATTTAATAATTTGGGAAAAAATTTAAACAACGTGACATCAGGACGGAGAAGGCGACAGCTGTTTCGATTATACCTTGTTAAAACTCTTCACAGCCTTTTCTCCCGGGAGTGGGAAACGAACGCGCACTCCTACGATGGTTGAAGTGTTACAAACGCATTCAGCCACGACATGCCTTAGTTGTTGTTGTAAATAACTTACGTACATGTGTACTTTATATGAAGAATAACACTTGTGTCTTTTATGTCCGGTTTTTCAATGAAGTTTCAACTGGTAATGGCTTTTTCTCTTATTTTTTCCAAAGCGGGTAAAATTTTACCCTCTTCTCACCTCGAAATACATCACTACCGTTTCAGATTAGCGTACATCTTGTCTTTTTTATTTGCTTCACCTGGTGATTCCACCATGGGTTGCGTATTTGCAGTCGACCCCTCAACTAGACCTTTTGACACCCCATCCGTTGTTTTGGACGTGTATTGTCCTGTTGTAAAGAATTACCATGAATGCGAAAATTGAGGATTTCGAGCGTCACAACGTGAAAAGTCCTGACAGAGGATTAGTGCATCGACGTCCAAAAAAACCAAAGAATTACCTTTGAACCAACTTTACTTTATTCCAACAACTGAACTGGAAAATATTGCACAATTTCGACACAATACATTCACACAAAGCACATTGAAAATGTACACTAAGTTTGTAGGGATGTGATAGCTCGCTATAGCATAGTGTACCTATACCAAGTGTGTTCACTAAGCGATAAACGTCCAAACTACAACAGCCTCGCTTCACCTGATGGAAATCTCAGGTCTAGAGTCGCATTTTTGAGTCTCAACGACAACATTTTTTGTCTACCAATCGTCTCGACTTTTTCATGTTTCCAAATCATTCGGAGCATTCGTAATGGTATCCTTTTGATTCGCTGTCATGCCGAATCCAGCGAGTGCCTGTCAGAATGCTTGACAGATAGTCACACACTTGTACTTGTACACTATGCTATAGATAAATCTTATTGAACTTAAAGCTGGAGACATTGGTGCTTTATCGGTAACCTTTTAACAGCTGATTCGACCAACCTTATGAGAATCAATGCAATCGATTATTGGTGCCGCTAAAGCTGGAGTCATTGGTTCCGTATGTCGTATCGCTGTATCCGTATCCCTAACGTAATCAGCTGTTTATCGTTACGACGGTAAACAAAAACCCAATTGGTTAGCTACGATACGGTTCCGACCTTAAGCTGGAGACATTGGTGCTTTATCGGTAACCGTATCGGTAACCTTAAGCTGGAGACATTGGTGCTTTATCGGTAACCGTATCGGTAACCTTATAACAGCTGATTCGACCAACCTTATGAGAATCAATGCAATCGATTATTGGTGCCGCTAAGGTCGTCGTAACCGTATCATAGCCAACCAATTGGGTTTTGGTTTGACCGTCGTAACGATAAACAGCTGATTACGTTAGGGATACGGATACAGCGATACGACATACGGCACCAATGACTCCGGCTTACGGCTTAATAGGCGTTCCCTTTGTAGTGGATGGAGCTACCAATTAAACATAAAGGCCTCGTTTACAGCACAGGAATTTGTAGCGACTACAGTTGACGTTGAATCAACAATGGCCTTGTCATTTCGGTTTGTGTCAAATATCGACCATAATCCAATGTAAAGGGAACCACTTAGCAACCCAAACATTTACAAAAAAGTTTGTTTACACTGAATACCTATACAATTTTACGCCATAGTTCGACTTAAACAGTCAAGAGCAGCAAAGCAAATGGTATGCAACATTCAGCTGCTTAGCAAAAAAGTCCATTCTAGGGGCATATCACAGGTAATTTTTCCAGAACAAAAATCTCGATTATAATCTTTGTTAGGGCTCGGGGTTTCAGTGCAAGTTAAAAGCCTAAAACATGAGTGCAGAGTTGCTGCGCAGCAAAATTTGCTGCATACTATCCGTATGGGTAACAAAAAATATAAATAATCACGAACAAGTACAGAAGAAAATGCCGAATAAATAAACTTTTCTCCGTCATATCAATTGTTTTACTTATTTAAATTCAAAACTGTATATTCAAAACAATTTTTTTTATTGTAAATTGTTTTCGAATTATCAAATTTATTATAAGGTGCTTTTTAAAACATTCATTTTTATACAAGTCTTTGACACAAGTCGTTGCACAGAGCTGCTAGGTAAATACAACTGCACATGTGTCTACAAAGCAATCACAGAGGAGCAAAACGGGTAGCGCTGGCAGGCAAAATTCTGAACATTTAATATGGGCATAAACTCCAGGTAAAGTGATTTGAACTTAACCTTGCGACTTTGTTCTATAACATCAAAACGTTTTTGTCACGTTAGCTTAAGGACCGTTTAAACTTGACGTTTCCATATCCATAAAAAACAGCTGATCCAACCACCTTATGGAAATTAATGTAATTGGTCAATGGTGCCATACCATAACGCCCTAGCCATAACCAACCATAGCCAACCAATTGGGTTGTTGGTTCTTCGTATATCATACCTAAAAATATTTGAGTTGGTGAATTTATTAGCTTTTTGTATATTTTATTTATTGTTAGGATATGTTTTGACTAAGATGCTTATTGTTTGTGGAATATGTTGATAATTTTTTGCGTTTTCCTCAATTTTATGACAGTTTTACGATTTTTAAGTTAAAGCACCATAATTGATCCCAATTGATATGGATAAGTAACATACGGTTATGACCATGGCGTTAAGACTACGTCAACTTTGTCAGACCCTTAAGTCGTTCGTGGATGCTAAAATTTAGTGGAGCTGGAAAAATATACGGGCAATTATAATTAATAATATACATATATCAGTGTATACTAATTAAAAAACTTAAGATTGTGTAATTATTATTGTGTGTTATGATTGGCACTGTATATTAGAATTATTAGCCGCGTTTTTTTACACGTACATACGTCTACGTTTGCGCGTAAAAACGCTTATCCTCACTTAGACAATGCTTAGAAGACCCATCTAGCGGCAACTAGCTAAAGAACATGTTGTACTGAAAACGGAGACACAAACCTCTGTTGTATGTCTGTGTATAACCTATAGCTGAAACGGTTGCAGTGAAATAATGCCGGCTCTAAAATTGTATCATAATTTATATGGGGAATCTAGTTAAATAATTAACAGTTAAGTACGAAAGTGAGATAATCTCGTTATATATAAATTAGGTCTTGAAAAAGAGTATCAACTGGATTTTACCTGTTGATTGTTGTTAGCATTCGCTTGCTGCTCTTGACTGTCAAAGTTGAATTATGGCGTAAAATTTTATAGGTTTCGGCGCCAACAAACAAATTTGCAAAATGCTTTGGGCGCTGCTAAGTAGTTACGGATCACACAGCTGCACTACCCTACGCGGTAAACTCTTACCCTGCAAAAATCGCGAGTACTCCATGCATGCATGTATGGAGTACTCGCTATGGACCAAGCGAGTGCTCCAAAATTAACCACAATTCATACAAAAAATATGGTCCAATTAACATTGCGATGTCCTAGGACCGGACCATATACTCCAGCTCCGCATTACATCAGAGTAATCCATGGAGTACCCACAGTCCAATAAACATCGTGTAGTGATTACAATCGTTAAAAACGAGCAATGATCGGCTTACAACATGTTCGTGTAGAAACATGAGTTGGTCCATTGCTGCATTACAGTGGAGTAGAATGGTAAGTACTCCAGTGGACCACATGATCCAACGATTTTTGCAGGGTATTGCATGCTTTAATATGGTGAGCAATCACATTTCGCCGCAGCAGCACTAAGCGACGCGGCCATCATCGGTATTGTTAACGTATTGCTGCTGTCGCTAGTAAGAATTGCTCATGGTGAATACATGCAAATATATGTTTGCCGCGTTAGTGTAGTGCAGCTCAATATAGGTCACAGCCATTAAAGAAGCTCTTACGATCAATTTCAAAGGAACAGTCATATACATTTTAACGATTATCGATTACCTCTGAGAGCTATCACATCCCTACAAATAAAATGTTAAGTTGAAAGTGGTGAATTCTAAACTTTTGCCGGATCTTCACAAATATATATACATTTCAGCGTGCGGATAAAAGTAAAGTTTGCTTCAAATAAACGGCTTTAAAAAGAGTAGAATCAGAGGCCAACTGTTAATAAGCCTCCAAAAAATATAAGGAGAGGGGTGAAAAGAGTTTGCGTTGCGACCTCAGTATCTGTATGAAGAAGAGTTACAAATATTGCGTGCATCAAAGTTATTGGTGCATCGTCTTGTTAAAAACGTTTACCAAAGGTAATTCACGAAAAAATGTTGCCCGGATCTCTCCAAAAACCGGTGGTGGGATATTAATAGTTCTTTCGGCGCGTTAGAAAAAAATTACCCAGGGTATGTTTAACACCGGTTTCTCCACAACTTGGTACCTGTGCACAACCCCAAAATCAAATTTATAATTTACACTGAAAACTGGTGAGTTAATACATGTCGCTTGACACCCCCCCCCAAATAATATTATTGGACGCGTATCAGCAGTCGACCGCTGCTCCTACACTTTTACTTTACCTTTAACAACAATTGTTACTGACGGTATGATTTTACAAGACGGTTGAACGACCTAATTATTATCAAAGGGGGTATCGAAAGGAGCGTTCGGCATCCGTTTTTTTTAGAATTTAAAGCGAAAGAAAATTAAAATAACCTGTTAATTTTTCATGTTCTTGTTATACTTTGCCAGATTTGTTGTACCACACACTAATGCGTTCCATGATTGTGTTATCGGGGCGGATATAATATCTTCAAACCGGTGTTTGAACTCACCCAGTGGTTTTGATCGTGGCACATGATTTCTGACCCTCACGGACTCCTTTTTAGGGTTTTTTTGCGTAAATATCTTTCGACAAAAATAAAAAATTTAAATTTCCGCTTTCGCGACACTAAAAACAGGCGAACGAGGAAAAACCGTATTTTGATACACACTTTTGGTAATTTATGATAAAAAATTAGGTGCGGCGCACTCGTCTGTAAAATGATCTGCCTCCACTTGAGTAGATAATTAAAATTTTGTAACAATTTGAATAAGACACTGTACAATAATTTTTACACTGAATTCCCATTTAAAAGCTTCTTACATTTGTATTCAAACTCTGGAAAAGCCGAATTAGAAATGCATATCAACCTCTGTTTTGGTAATCTTTACTTAAGCTCTAAACTGCCTAAAACTCTCGCTTTGGAACAGGAACACACAATCCGGAAAAAATACCCCGGACCCTTCCCAAACGGCGGGGGGGGCGGGATACATAGTATTTTTGTTACAGAAAACACCTTTCGCATTGGCCCCGCGCTCGGTTTTGCTTTAAAAATTACCCGGGTGGGTCCCCCAAAAACCGCCTGGAAGACTCAAAACTATATCCTCGCAAACACTTCTATTTTTTTTTTTTTTGTGGAAATACCAAAAAAATATCAAAATTACAACAACACCAACACCACTTTGGGGACACGTTCAGGTCTCACATAGGTTTATTGACCGGCCAGTTGCAACCGTACAAACAACCACATGCATTGTTTCAATTATTTTTGTAATAACCTCCTTGACAGAATTTAAAATTTTAAGTTTCCCTTTTTTTTTCCGACTCGGGTTCCTGGGTTCGAAACGCGTCTTTTACTCCCGAAATTTGAACGAGTTGTGAGTCATAGTAAGGAATTGCTCGTAGTTGCTGAGTCGTTTAAAGGTTACCCACTGGTCTATGTCATCGTGACCCATTTGATGAGATCATTAGCGTCCTACACAGTTCTAAAAATAAGTACAAAATAAAAATTCTCCGAACGCCGCCGCTCCCTATAAACTAAAGCATTCAAGCAGCGGCGCACAAAAATCAGCGGCGTATATCTCTACCCGCGTATGGCTGCACTGGTGTTGAGTTTGTGCTACTATGTATTAGCTTGGCGCCGTTTTTTTTTAACTCTTCCGCAGTCCTTTGATTTTATCTTGCCCCATAATATGTCGAGAATGTATGATTGTTGTTTCCAGTTGTTGATTGTCACTTCTGTTTTTGGCTGGCATCGTCATTGTACGCAGTGGCGGCGCTTAATGTCATATTCGGCATCTCTGACACACAAACGTCACTCATATAGTCAGCAAATCACAACTTTGATGGCACTTGGTTGTCAGCTTCAGGTTCAAGAAAGGAGTATTGTAGCTGCGGCAAGTGTGGCTTGAACAAATAAGGAAGAACATATTTAGATTGACTCTTAAGTTTTAGCAATTTTTGCGTGGGGAAATGAATTTGAATGCTTGCCATTTTAGGCGCAAAGTTTGGTGAATGTTGTAATTAAAGGTTACCAGATTTACAATTTGAAAATTTTATTAGGGAGACGCGCAGTTGTGGATCCAGCGGGCGGGGCCGAAAGGAGTTAAACCCTGAGGGGGCGATTGCCCTTCCGCCTCTGATCTGGAACTTATGCAAATTATAAAGTTTGTTTTAATTACATATAACATTTTTAGCTGTTAGGTATGTATAATTATAAGATCGTCCTAATCGCCACCCGCAACCTTC
>JARSSU010010546.1:0-74440 GCA_029619165.1 Eurosta solidaginis
CCACAGTACATATAGCAACAAATGCAATTAATTATGTCACAGTACATATAGCAATACAAAATCGTTGCAGAGCGATTAAAAAACACGTCCGGTCAGTACGACTGTTCGTATATACTGATACTATATTGTACGATATTGGTATCAAATTAAGGTATTAATGAGAGTTATAAAAGGGAATGGTGGTAGTTGTATATGTGAAGGCGTTTTTGGGATATCGCCATAAAGGTGGACCAGGAGTGACTCTATAATATGTTTGTAAGATATGGGTATCAAATGAAAGGTGTTAATGAGTATTTTAAAAGGGCGTGGGGCTTAGTTCTATAGGTGGACGCCTTTTCGAGATATCGTCATAAAGGTGGACTACGGGGTGACTCTAGAATGTGTTTGTACGATATTGGTATCAAATTAAAGGTATTAATGAGAGTTTTAAAAGGGAGTGGTGGTAGTTGTATATGTGAAGGCGTTTTCCAGATATCGACCAAAATGTGGACCAGGGTGACCCAGAACATCATCTGTTGGATACCGCTAATTTATTTATATATGTAATACCTGCCAAGATTTCAAGGGTTTTTTATTTCGCACTGCAGAACTTTTTCATTTTCTTCTACTTAATATGGTAGGTGTCACAAACATTTTATAAAGTTTTTTCTAAAGTTATATTTCGCGTCAATAAAACAATCCAATTACCTTACCATGTTTCATCCTTTTTTTCGTATTTGGTATAGAATTATGGCATTTTTTCATTTTTCGTAATTTTCGATATCGAAAAAGTGGGCGTGGTCATAGTCGGATTTCGTTCATTTTTCACACCAAGATAAAGTGAGTTCAAGTAAGCACGTGAACTAAGTTCAGTAAAATATGTCGATTTTTGCTCAAGTTATCGTGTTAACGGCCGAGCGGAAGGACAGAGGGACGACTGTGTATAAAAACTGGGCGTGGCTTCAACGGATTTCGCCCATTTTCACAGAAAACAGTTAAACTTCATCAAATCTATGCCCCTACCGAATTTCAAAAGGATTGGTAAATTTTTGTTCGACTGATGGCATTTAAAGTATCCTAGACAAATTTAATGAAAAAGGGCAGAGCCACGACCATTTTAAAAATTTTCTTTTGTTTTTGTATTTTGTTGCGCCATATCATTACTGGAGTTGAATGGTGACATAATTTACTTATATACTGTAAAGATATTAAACCCAGCCAACATTTTTTGAAAATTTTGAACAAATAATATTGAAATATCATACCCCAAGATGATTAAAAACGTTCAAATTTAAAAGCATTTTCTGTTCGAAAATTAACGTATCGTCGGGAGAAAAATGTACCATAAATGTGATTATTCTTGAATAATCATTTATGATTCCTATTTCGAAACGTTTTTTATTCATATTTGATATTATTTTAAAATTGAGCTTTAATAGTTTTAGAGTATTATTTGACTGCTTTTCACAGTCATTTTCTGATCATATTCGTGAATATATTTCAATCGTTTTGGTTGAGATTTTTGAATCATTTTTGAATGCAATTATAATGCATTTATTCTTCATATCTCATTCAAAATGGGATACTACATAATAATCTTATTTCATAAGGGGAAGAAAGCATGCGAAAGTGAGCTATTCGGACCACAGCTAACTCGCAAACAAACTTGACCGATATACACCTGCGACTACAACATCCAACATCAGCATTATCGTCTGCGTCTTAAAATACGGATACGATACGGGATGTTGGAGCCGTATCCAGGTATGTCAAGATAGTTTCACTTACCTGGGGTTCAAATAGCTCACAACCTACATATGTATTGACCAATCATTATGTATTTTCTGGGAAGCTGAAGGGGAGAAATGGTTGGGGAAATATTCGTTCACGAATAGCATTACATTATTTTTGTCTTGAAGAATATCTTTTGCATAAATAATAAAATTTTTATATATTTTTTCTTAGCTTCATGATTGAAAAAATATGTGTATGTGAAAAAATAAAATTTTTAATGAAAAGTGAAATTTCAACAAGTATAAAATTCATTATTCAGTCAAGATATATATTCTTAAAAGATTCAGAAAGCTGAATGAAAAATGATTATAAATTTTTGATCACCTAAGGTAAACACATTTGATTCAAATATGATTCCGAAAAGTGATTGAAAAATGCTTTTCAGTTTTTGATCATCAAAAGTATTCATATTTGAATATTTCTTTTGTTCAATTGTATGATAACTCATTATTTAGTCAGAAAGAGTAATCAAATTGTATTGATATGTAGGGAAATTCAAAATTGAATCACCTAAATGCTGTGTGGGAATTTTTTGTTAAAATTTTACTTTAAAAAAAATTTTTTTTGAAAGTGGGCGTGGTCCTTCTCCGACGGACATTGCTCAATCAAATTTTTTTTCGATCCTGATGATTTTGATATATGGAAGTCTATATCTATCTCGATTCCTTTATACCTGTACAACCAACCGTTATCCAATCAAACTTAATATACTCTGTGAGCTCTGCTCAACTGAGTATAAAAATAAAATAGAGAAATAAAGTATATTTAAATAAAGTAGATAACTCTACAATGACCTCTACGTAGATTTGCAATGAATAAAAGCCCCTAGGCTACGCTGGCTAGGTCATGTTATGGAAAAAGATGAAGCAGCTATGGCTCTTAAAGTATTTCTATTCGCTTTCGTACTCATAAACAGGGGAAGGTGAAAGCTCCGCGGAGTTTGAAGAAGCAGGTTGAAGACTTGAACTCCTTTGGCACCCCAAATGCAATCAGTCACCACGAAACAGGGATAGCTGGTGATGACTGAAATCACCCACGCTATTTGCCGCCAATTATTTATGAATGATGGCGTACTCAATAACCGAGCACGCTAGCGGTTTGGCTCGCCACTTTACAGCTGGATGAAGAAAAGAAGAGCTTACACAGCTAACATAATAGCAAATATTACTAGAAATTGCCTTTTTAACCTTCTTAAAACATCAGAACAAATGTCGCAGCTAAGCAAGCTGTTTGACATTGGAGAGGAAAGGGAGAAAGTAAAAAAAGCAACTTATGAATGGGTTTGAAGGAAATGCACTTTAGGCGGAGAACCTCTGTAAACTACTAACTTCTGGACAGCGAATAGCCTCCGCTTATTGCACCCTTAATATCAGAAACAGCTTGGACAGAAGAAGTCTGCGGGTAGAAAACAAAGCAGACGCAAATGAAAGCCGTTAGCGAAGAAAGCAAAGAGAATAACTTCGAGCTGTGAAAAGACTACAGGAAGAAAAAACAATGTGGCAAATGGTCAGCGATACCAAACACATATGACAAAGCATGGGGCACTTGACGCTTTGTGGAACTGAACTACTTTCTTAACCAAATTTTCTCTAGACTCGCTAGAGAAAAATACGTTCACGGCTAGCTCGAAAAGTAGATACACGGAATGTGAAAGTTCGAAAATCTAAATTGCGTATATGGTGACACAGATAAGAACGCTATTGAGCGTATTTGCTTCAAATTCCTGCGTTGGATGCAAAATCGAAAATGATCAAGCATACGGAAAGTGGATGCAGCGACAGCATAAAAAATATCGAAGTGACTTGGGCCGAACCGGAATTTATAAATTTGCATTTCTGGAATCAGAATCTAATTTCTAGTCTAACACGGAAATTGAAAAGGCGGACGAATAAAATAAGCTAAATGATGAAACATTAGTTTGTGTTTAATTCCTTAATCAATGATCAAGGCTTGACGTACGACTTACATAGAAATGTTAAATGCGTAAGAAAATTTTAAAATAAACTTCGCCACTCATTGGTTTGCGTTTTACATGTGACTTTAAATAGCGGAAACCAAAATCACTAGATATTGAAAAACTTAATCAATCAGAAGTGTCGAGGTAGTAAAATTAGAGTTAGAGATATAGTTCATAGCTCTACAAAAGAAGGTTTTAAAAAATGACAATTGTGAAACAATAACAAAGCGGTACCAAGTTGTGCGTCGGTTCCAAAAGCGGGAGGTATTTAGTCTACTCATACACAGTTGCTGTGACGCTTTCAATTGTGTCGTATATTGCTTTTTTTCATATCTGTCAAGAGAAAAAAACGGCCAAAAAAAGCCCTAAGATAACAATACTTAAAATCTTTGATATTCACTTATGGCTGTAAGCAACTAAAGAACTTTTAGATGTATCTTTAGTAGTCTATTAATATTTGGCAAATGAAAAAGACCACTTTCAGAAACGTGCAAGGTAATCGTTTTCGCTACCACACTCCTTAAGTCTGATATCATGCTTGCCCTGATAAATGACGCAATAGCGTACACGTATGCAAAATTGGTGATGCGAGAGGAGTTGTACAGAAGTATTGAGGAAAGTGAGCAGATAAGACTGTGACTAACTACACTGACTCGGACATCTTAAGCGAATGAATGAAGATATTTCTGAAAGGGTTTCAACAGATACTCAGCGGTGTTGGCAGAGGAAAGAATAGGCTGACGCTTCGGGACAATAATAAGGAATAATCCTCGTATGGCACCAACCATCAATTGTTTCAGTTTTCTTTTTTTTCAAAGTTTTAAGTTAAATTTAAAATTTCAATAAGATACTTATTATTTATTTAAATCTTTATCTCATTTCCAGTACTGCCAAGTTAAACAAGCTAAGTCCACAACAAGCACAAGCTAATCTGTTTTTTTATTGCTCTTTTAAGTAGTTCCGCTAAAGATCGCACAGCCAAATGATGAGGCACATTGCGCAGCGTCAGAGCTTAACAGAGTGGGCGTGCGACAAAATGCGATTAAGGTAGTGTGTGGAAGAAGTATAGAGGGCAGGAGATAGGAAGCAGAAAATTCAGTAGATCTCGTAGAATAAAAATCGTCTACTGAGACGTGTTTAAACGTTTTATTACCAAAGTTTTGGACAACAAGCGCGCATTGTCTGATGAACGATTTTGTTTTGTTGTTGTGCGTGGCAAGTGAACTAATGAAGACATGAAGGAAATGAGCTGCTCAAATGAAAACTTGAAAAAATGAAGAAATTGAAAGAAATTCTAGCCAATAACATGAAATTAAATTCACTTTAATGAGTCTTTAGCAGATCAAAGGGAAACTAGGAGTATATATTTATATATATATATACATATATATATATATATATATATATGTATGTATGTTGAGTCCAAATTTAGTCAACGAACAATTTAATGTTGGGAATGCAAATACTCTTAGTATTTCAATGTAGTTTTTTTAAAACGTTTGTGTATGCGTTATTTCGTAAATATATTTTTCAACACCCAATTTAGGCACTTAAAATTTACTGCCAAATAAAGCGTCGAAATTTATTCGCTCTCTAAATGGACATAATTTATTGATGTGCATTGAGGTAGCACTAAATATTTGGTAGCATAGTAGGATACTCATATTTGACTGCATCAATAGGAAATGTACACTCCGTGTCCCTTGAATAGTAATATACTTAGTAAACAAAAAATGGTAACGTGTGTGACATAATAAGCTTCATATTTTATCGAGCTACCACGCCATGCCAGATTGTGAAGGGGTCCACAGTGCTTCTTCTCGAATTAAAGAAAACTGGATTTCTTTTCTTTACTTCTAAATAAGAACAGTTCAAGAGCTTATGCGTTCTAGAATTATTCTTCGAACAAAATTTAGCAATTAGAGACATACAACAACACCGTCATAATCATTTCAATAGTACAGCTAAGCAAATATGTAAATATCAATAATACAAGTCGGGCAAAAGTGAAAAAATGTGAATCGGTCTTTTTAACGTTTGGTTTGAGTTAGCAGCTCAGCAAGCTGTGGGAACTTTCCATGTTCGAGTTTAAACTACAGCTAAAGTTGACTAGAGTTCGGCCGCTTAAGTTGAGATGAGCAGCAAAATTTTATGTTATCGAACGAAGTGGCAAGGTTAAACTCTAATCAACTTTAACTTTATGCATTAAAAAACTGGGCATAAGAATCATTTATTTTTTTTTGCGATAAAAAGGGCAACATTGATGTTATTATTAGTGAAAAAGCGCGATTGCGTGAGCCAGGGTTGCATTTTTTTTTAGAAAATGTTGCCATATAGTCCATTTAAAGTTGTAAAAATAGCAAAATTTTACATACCGGGCATTTTTTTCGACAAATCGCCACCAAAATAACGATAGAAACTCAAACTAAGAAATTAACTTCAGATTATCTGCACCTAATTAAAAGTCACTCAAAGCCGGAGTTTCAAATGTCCACATTCAATGCGAAAAAGACGAGACGATTTTGCAAATTAAAAATTTTTAATTCGTCGAATCGTCGACATTTTGTTGGTTTTTATCTGATTTTTATCGATCTTATTCGTCGGTCTCATACCAAGCCGATCATACGCCGATAGCATGTCGGTAACACTCCGATAAAAATCAACCATTTTTCGATATCATACCCCTACCACACCGAAGATCCTGCGTTCTAGTCCCGGGAAAACTAACATCAAAAATTTAGAAACAATGTTTTTCAGTTAGAAAAAAGTTTTTCTAACCGTGGTCGCCCCTCGGCAATGATTTGGCAAACACTCCGAAGTTATTTCTGCCATGAAAACTTTCGCAGTGAAAACTTATCTGCTCTGCAGATACCGTTCAGAGTCGGCGTTAACCATGTATCGTCTTGCTTATTTGTAGGGAAAATTAAAGGAGCGCGACACAAATTGGAGGAGAATATTCTCCCAAAATCTCTTTGGAGGCTACCGTGCCTTATATTTATTTATTTATCGATAACTTTTTTGATAGCAAATTGATAATTTTTCGTTACAAGTCGATAATTTTTCGATAACAAATCGATACCACTCTATACTTTTTTGCTAACTTATGGGTAAATAGGTTATATAATCAATAACTTTTCAATAGTTAATTGACAACCTTTCTATAATATATCGATAACTTTTTGATCCCTAATCGGTAACTTGTCGCCAATATTTTGTCAACTTTTCGAAAGATAATCGATATATTTTCGCCAATAAACCAATAACTTGTCGATAACAAACAATAACTCGTCGGTAAAAAAATCTGTATCTCATTGATAATTGTATTGATAGCAATTTTATAACACTTCGATAGCAAATCGATTACTCGTCATATTCCCGGAAATAACATCTATATATCTAACACTTCGATAGCAAGTTGATAGCACGGGTCCAGTTTCAATTTCGGCTTATATTTTGACTTGCCATATTTCCTCTCCGCTCCCATGGAAAAGATGAAATACACATAACTGGTACACCTCTTCTGATCAGTTTAAGGTAATGCAAATAAACTAAGTCAATTTTTAATTTTTGAAATTAAAATAATCAAGTCTTAATTTTTCTTACTGTTATGTTAAGTACATTGATATATAAAAAATCAAGGAATATCCTTCAAATTCCATTTATCAAAAGGTGCACCTATACAAGTGCAAGTTAGTGTATATGCAGCACAGCATATACAATTGAAAATTTATTCACCAACTCTAAAGCGCAATCAACGCCACAGAAGCTCTGGTGCTTAAGCGTGAAAAATTACATTTGCGGTTTTACCTTACCACATTCGCCATGTTCGTACTTAACTATTCTATTGCAGCTCATCTAGCCTATTGACTTTTTGCTTGTTGTTGGTTGATAAAACAAAAACATATATAAAAAATATATACATAACCATATATATATTCCAGTTGACGTCCTTTTTAATGTCATCAAATTAATTGAATTAAATAAATTGCCTCATTACGACTTTGAGCGAGCGCAACAATGAACACAATAGCAATACTAAAATAATGTAAAAATGCTTACAACTATGGTAAACTATTGCAACATTGTTGTACGTGCAATGCTACATTTATGTTAGACCAGGAAAAATTTGCTACGCTGGGCGTGACTTACTATTTAGTGCATCATATTTTTCAGCCTAACGCGATGCAATTTTGCCATCATCAATTTTTTCATATTCAGCATTCGGGTGAGTAGAAAATTTAAACGCCACTGTTGAAAATTATTAAATTCGTGACTCGCTATTATACAGTATTGTGCATAAAATTAGAGGCACTCTAGTGTTACATTTGAACTCAAAGTATTTTTTGTTTTAATTTAAAACTTCCTTTATTTTGATTAGAGCCACATAAATTCAGCTGAGAGTTAAAGGAATGCGTTGAGTTGGTTGAAATCAGCCAACTGTGACAGAAAACTTCAATCAGAATTTCAATGTCCAGTTCACTTAGACGATGTCGTAAACAGTGTCCCGTAAGGTACCCAGTAAGAGCCCGTAAGCTCTCTATACTTAATAAAATAATAACATTGACTGAGACTCTTCATTATGACACTATAAACAATTTGGCCTGTCATTGTCCCAGACAGTCAATACAATATTCTCTGTATAGTTTTGTTTCCCCATTTACTCCTCGTATCACATATGTGCGCTTTGGTCAGCCCACAGGAAGGCTCGGGACTGCAGCAGGTTGATGTGGTATGATGGTGGTTGATGCTTGTCAATGGGGTCCGCTTTTTTATTACAATGTGCTGAAACTCATCCTAACACATCTTTATTTAGGCTTCTAGATGAGCTAAGGAGTACTTCCGGCTTCACCCCGACATATATTTCATATGACCGTTCATTTTTCGAAGTTTTAATGCACTAAATAGGACATTTTCCGCTATCAGAGGAGTGTAGAGAAGTATACCCCTGAAGCCCTAACTTGTTTTTGCAGTGTTCTTCAGCGGGACCAAAAAAGCATAGGGCGTAGTTGTATTACAAGAGTTTGAAATAATTGATATACCATTTTGGGATTTTCTTTGTCGATATCCAGGACTACAGACAAAGCCTTGAATTTCTGGGATACTTTCTTTAAATAGTCAGGAGCAGTTAGGGAAACTTAATATATCATTGTTATGTACATACATATGGGAAACAAAGTGTTTTAGTTCAAATTATTTATAAATATCTAATAGTACGAATTAGGGATTTAATGTGAACTACGATGTAATAACCAATACCAAAATCTTAAAAAAAAAGTTTTTTTTTAATTAGAAAAAATTCCTGGCAGGGTGGACCCTCGAGAGTAATTTAAAAAACACTTCGTGTGTATTTCGTCCATGAAAAGCTACGCAGTGAAAATTTTTTGCTCGTTGATAGCGTTCGGCGTCAGAATAAAATATGTATGTCCCGTCCCACCAATTTGCGGGAAATATTACAAAGTAGCACAAAACAAATTAGAGGAGACGATCGGCATAAGTCTCCTATGAGGAGCGCCTTCTATTTATTTATTTGCATTATCTTTTCCATTAGACGCCTACCTGCCCTTACTAATTTTCCAGCCTCAAAAAATGAACGCTACTAACTTTTTCAATATTTTATCTTACAATTTTAAACGAGCAATTCTTGTTGTTTGTATAGCCGAACGATCTCGGTAACGGCTCAACCGATTTAAATGAAATTTGGCACAGAGATAATGTAACACCTTCTAAGACTTTCTACCTAGGTGTTGCCACTCAGAATGGTTCACAAGGTTGCCACCTATTCGAAATTAAAAAATAATTGCATGAGATATGCCGATATGGTATCAAACGAAAGGTATTACCCTCCGCATTACAATAGGGACATTTTTGAGTAGGGTTGCCATTTAGGGTTGCCACCTATTCGAAATTAAAAAAAATTGCATAAGATATGCCGATATGGGTATCAAACGAAAGGTATTTCACTCCGCATTACAATATGGACATTTTTGGGTAGGGTTGCCATATAGGGTAGCCACATATTCGAAATTAAACAAAAAATTGCATGGGATATGCCGATATTGGTATCAAACGAAAGGTATTTCATTCCGCATTACAATAGGGACATTTTTGAGTAGGGTTACCGTTTATGGTTGCCACCTATTCGAAATTAAAAAAAAGAAACGTTGCCAGCACAACGAAACTTTGTTGAGCAAAGCCCGGTCGCCCAGGTACTACTCACTTATATGCCCGTCAACTGTAGACATATGGAAAAACCGATATTAGTTCGGCTTTTATTTTTGCATATTATTACTATGTAGACCTTAATGCCCCTTTCATGGTTGCAAATTTAACGCACTTTTAATAGTCTTCCTGCCGGTTATGCGCCCACACGAACAAGCAATTCTAGTTCAGCTGTCGATACCGTTACACACAGCTGGTTTTTTCTACAGCTAGGATTATTAATGTCTGCTACAAAAAGGATTTCAGCGCTAGCGCTATTGTCCTTATACCCTGTAGGTAAAATCTCTAGCTTTGAACAAGTTAGTTTCTAATGCAACCTTATCAACTGGTTAATTTAACAACGTGATGTCCTATGTAGCGAAACTCTGTTTTAACTGCATCACTTTTTCTGCAGCCAAGAACTAATTTTTGAATTGCGTGGTTTAAATCTAGAGGATTTATAGGAACATTGATAGTTCTGAAGAAATTCTAACTGCTAAGTTTTACACTAAGCTGTTTTGACAATTGCTGGTTCTTAACCGTCGTAGATCGTCAGCTCCTAGCCTGGCAATAGTCCTAGCCTTCAGCTAAAAAATTTTGTTCATTATTCATTCTTTACCCTGCAGAGTAGTTTTACATAAATTGTATTCATAAAGTATACCATGAAGATAAGTTTTTGTGCTTGCGCTTTTGGTTACTGAGTTGGAAACAAATTAAATTTGCATTTAACTGCATTAAAAACGTACAAATTCATATAATGACTTTTGTTCGCCTCACTGCAATTACGTATAAATATTTTTTGGCTAGCCCCAGAGTGCTCTACATTGAAAATAAACTGAATACTAAATAGCTTATTTGGAAGCCATTGATATTTGTTTGGTGCTTAAAAAACCACTTCGTAGATAAATTGCCTTTACATTAATGTGACTTCAAAAAGGAGACGTAAATTAAGTTCCTCAGCTTTGCGGTTGATGTTATTTCAGTGCTTATTATGGATAATCGAGAAGATTCTTGTATTGCGGATTGTTTTTAATTGTATAAATGTTTCATGTTATTCAAGAAATGAATATTTATCCACAATTTCAGTCATCGAGAACAACACTTACCGAAAATATACAAATAATTTTTGTTGAGCTGTACGAAAATATGTATAGCATCGGGTTGTCGACTTTTTATCGACGAGATATCGGTTCATTGTCGAAAAGTTTTAATTATTTATCGCACATTTATAGACTTCTTATCGCGAAGTATCATTTTTTTTATCACATTGTTATTGGAAAATAATAAAGAAGTAATCGATTTTTCTTTTATCGATTCATTATCAACCACCTCAATGAATGCTTATCGAGGAGCTATCAGTTTTTTTATCAAAACTTTTTTGATTTGTTACCTATAGCGACGCTATCGACGACTCCATATATACATACCGACTATCTTTCAAAATAATATCGATAATAAGCCAGTGGCTCTGCAATAACAAGCTGGTAAAAAACCTATAGTTGATGAAGATTGCGATTAGAAGCTGATATAAAAAGGAGTCGATATTGGTTGTTACCGATAACAAACGGTTACCACGTGGATAACAAAGCGTACTCAAATGACTCGAAAATGGTAGGGCATAATTCAAACAAGTCACGCAAGTAATATTGAAATGTTCCTTAAAATATTAAAATATTCAAAAATTTATTTCGAAACGCTATCGAAGAAAATATGGAAAAAAAACAAAAAAGTATAGAATATAGTTCCGAACTAATCTCAAAATAAACCTTGTATGATTCAAATCTTATAACAAAAACGTTTCGAGATGATGCCAACATAACCCCAAAAAGGTCCAGAAATGATCTCAAAAAGGTGCCCGTAATGGATCGTGCATGAACTCATGGTATTTTTGGTTTAAATTATGAAGAATAGCAGTCACTGATAATGACAATAATGAATAAATTCTAATAAAACAGACGAGATGTTTATCACTCCCGGAACATATTTCGATTGCAAATATAATGAATCACATTAATCAATTTGAGTTGATGGTAAGAGAACATTGAAAAATAAAACTAATCACTATGAAAAATCGAAAAAAAAGGAAACGAGACATCTCACTTAGGAAGCTTTTGCTTGAAAATGGGTTATCCGTGATAAACCGAAATGTCTTTTCTGATTAACCGTTAAATGCAATCTCTGTAGAAAAAAATGCGCATCCTTTTAGCTCAATATATTGAGTAATGTGTTTTTATTAAAACTTTTGTTTCCCTTCCATATAATAGCATGACTCAGGACTGTCAAGGCAAAGAATACCTGCAGTGATGACATCTTGGTTTAATCCAAATCTTTTTCCACCCAGACAATTCTTAATGTTGTTAAACAGAATAAGGTCGAAATGGAGTAAGTTTGAGAGATATGTGGGATATACAACAAAGGCGGTTTGACCAAAGACTGAAAAATATTTGTGTGTGTAATGGATGTGAGTTTCTGAGGTCGAACAAATCTACTTACTTCGTGCCTAGTATGATTTAATAGATTAAGGGTTGGTCTAAAATTGCATTCCCATTTTGGCTGAATATTACCATGCACTTATGGTCGACTAGTCGAACGGCTCTTTGATACCCAAATAATCATGCCCAATACTCTCCATGGATTTAAGTCACGACTTATGGGCGGCGGCAAGTTCAGCTTAAATTTGCCGGTAAATACTCCAAACTAATGACGTCCCATATAAATTTTATTACCTGAGTTACATATGCCCCAAATCGCTACATATTAAAGGAATTTTTTTAGCTTCTCACCTTTATTAAGATTTAAAATAACTTTAAATGTCTATAAATATTCATCTGCTCTCAGTGGATTTAAGCAATTAAATATTTAATTGTTTACAATTCAATTGAATATTTATGTATGTGCACAAGTAGGGAGTAAATAATTACATGCTGACAAGGAATTAATTAGCGAATGACGACAAGTAGCACAGTAGCGGACATAAAAATGCTAACAAAAATTTATAAATTTATTTACAATATTTATTGAAAGAAAAAGTCCAAAACAATGTGAGATATGCCTTAAGGTATGCAATAATTTAGTGCAATGTTTACTATGGTTCGGCAACATTGCTCGAATCAGCTGATTAAGTCTGACAGTGGGAAATGCACATAGATTTGCATAGAATAATTTTTGAGAATTTTCCCATTGCAAAATTGAGTGAGCATTTTTTTTGCCATGAGTGTATTTCAATTACATTTAAACATAGAGAATGCACCTAAAAAAATAAGTTGATTTTATTAAAGCATTTTTTTCTTACATCCATGCATATTCATACGGGAAAAAATATAAAATGGATATTTGTAACAAGATGTGTTAAGGCATTGTGGTTAAGCTGTTAATTGTGGGTTATTATTAATACGAATAGTGATTGATATAAAATTAAATAAGTAAATACAAAATTGTTTTATTTACACAAATACATTCCCTGTGGAAATGTTAACAAACTGTTATTATTTTTATGATAAAGGGCTGATATAATTTTTTTATTTATCTCACTGTCTCTGTGAAAACTTCTGCTATATAAGCTTGGCAGTAAAAATATTTTGAAACAGTTTCAATTCAAGCTTTGCAATAACAAGTTCTTAATTTACAAAACTAAAACTAATTTTAAAAAATGGCCAAATCAGTGTTATTTTCTTTGTTTTGTGCACCTTGGTGGTTTTGCAGGTAATTTGTTGTATAGAAATTCAAAGAACAAAGAATGTCTAAAAAAATCAAAAATCAATACAAATCCCAATTTCTAACCGCACATCGTCAGCTGATTAAATATCAACCGGACGATATTGCGTTCAAGTTTAAAATGCCAGAATTTGTTTGAAGACAATCCTTTCTAAGAATTTTTTCCAAATACCGCAGAAACTAATCGAGGAATGCGCTATGTCAAATTATAATTGCAAAAACGCTTTATTCAGGATTTGGAATGAAGTCCTGTCACCGAATTTTTTTCATAAACACCCTACCCCATTATTAAATAAAGCTGTGTCAGAGCGAATTTGAGCAAGTAAGGAAGGCTAAGTTCGGGTGTAACCGAATATTACATACTCAGCTGAGAGCTTTGGGGACAAAATAAGGGACGAAATGTAGGGAAATGAACCTAGGGAAATCCTGGAATGTGTTTGTATGACATGGGTATCAAATGGAAGGTATTAAAGAGTATTTTAAAAAGGAGTGGGGCCATAGTTCTATGGTGGACGCCATTTCGCGATATCGCTATAAAGGTAGACCAGGGGTGACTCTAAGATTGTTTGTACGATATGGGTATCAAATGAAAGGTGTTAATGAGTATTTTAAAGGAGTGGGCCTCAGTTCTATAGGTGGACGCCTTTTCGAGATATCGCCATAAAGGTGGACCAGGGTGACTCTAGAATGTGTTTGTACGATATGGGTATCAAATTAAAGGTATTAATGAGGGGTTTAAAAGGGAGTGGCCCTTAGTTGTATACGTGAAGGCGTTTTCGAGATATTGACCAAAATGTGGACCAGGGTGATCCAGAAACATCATCTGTCGGGTACCGCTATTTATTTATTATATAATTAAATATAATAATATATAACAGTATTCCTGCCAAGATTCCAAGGGCTTTTGATTTCGCCCTGCAGAACTTTTTCATTTTATTCTACTTAATATGGAAGGTGTCACACCCATTTTACAAAGTTTTTTCTAAAGTTATATTTTGCGTCAATAAACCAGTCCAATTACAATGTTTCATCCCTTTTTTCATATTTGGTATAGAATTATGGCATTTTTTCATTTTTCGTAATTTTCGATATCGAAAAAGTAGGCGTGGTCATATTCGGATTTCGGCCATTTTTTATACCAAGTTAAAGTGAGCTCAGATAAGTACGTGAACTGAGTTTAGTAAATATATATCGATTTTTGCTCAAGATATCGTGTTAATGGCCGAACGGAAGGGCAGACGGTCGACCATTTCACAGAAAACAGTTATCGTCATAGAATCTATGCCCCTACCAAATTTCACAAGGATTGGTAAATTTTCGTTCGACTTATGGCATTAAAAGTATTCCAGACAAATTAAATTAAAAAGGGCGGAGCCACGGCCATTTTGAAATTTCCTTTTATTTTTGTATTTTGTTGCACCATATCATTACTGGAGTTGAATGTTGACATAATTTACTTATATACTGAAAAGATATTAAATTTTTTGTTAAAATTTGACTTTTAATAATTTTTTTTTAAAACGTGGGCGTGTTCGTCATCCGATTTTGCTAATTTTTATTTAGCTCACATATAGGAATAGGAGTAACGTTCCTGCCAAATTTCATCATGATATCTTCAGCGACTGCCAAATTACAGCTTGCAAAACTTTCAAATTACCTTCTTTCAAAAGTGGGCGGTGCCACGTCCCATAGTCAAAAATTTTACTAATTTCTATTCCACGTCATAAGGTCAACCCAGCTACCAAGTTTCATCGCTTTATCCGTCTTTGGTAATGAATTAGCGCACTTTTTCGGTTTTTCGAAATTTTCGATATCGAAAAATTGGGCGTGGTTATAGTCCGTTTCCGTTCATTTTAAATAGCGATCTGAGATGAGTGCCCAGGAACCTACATACCAAATTTCATCAAGATACCTCAAAATTTACTCAAGTTATCGTGTTTACGGACGGACGGGAAGGACGGACATGGATAAATAAATTTCTTTTTTCGCCCAGATCTTTTTGATATATAGAAGTCTACATCTATTTCGATTAGTTTATGCCGTTGCGAATTACCGTTATGCCAACAAAGTTAATATACTCTGTGAGCTCTGCTCAGCTGAGTATAAAAATAAAGTAAGATGTGACGTTCTTTAAACAAATTGTGAGATAGATGTTATTTAATAATTTTGAGATCAGAAATTCTTTAAAATCTTTGAAAAATGGGGCTCTCTTCATACAAAATTTGATAGTGAACGTTTCTTGAAAGTTTGCTGAAAAAGGACCCTTTTGAAGTAGCAGCCGAACCAGAATTGTAGAAAGATGGCAAAACAAATCGAGAACGATTTCATTTTAATAATATTTCATAATTCAACTAATCTTCTTTTAGGACCTTTTTTCTTTTCAACAACTTGAAAAAATCATCAATGAATTCAAAATTATCATCCAACATATTTTGCAAAAATGCAGCAATAAAAGTTAGTGGCGTCGACTTTCGGCAAATTTGTCGCTAAAAATCAACTGAAAAATATCTCAACAAGGTCTTACGAGTATAGTAGCTGTGATACTCTACCGTTACTCAGAATTTGCTAGTTAATTCAAATAAACACTCGGTCTGTCTGAATTTTTCCGCATTCCACATATTCCGACTTATTTCGACTGTGCTGGTCGAAATTTCAGAAAATTTCTTTGCCAATATGACTAATAACTTTTTTCGAATCTAACTTTCTATTCAGAAACGTAGGCTGCCGCATATTTTTGATTTCAAAATCGGTACAATGCCGAATATTTTCCTTTGCTCTCCTACTTTTCTTCAGTTAATTAAAAACGTTAATATTTTCTATTTGTAGCTCGCTTCTTCTCATCCCGCTGATGATTCCCATCCCGCCAATGATTCTCACGATAAGGACGCCATTGCATCAGGTCTTGCTGGTTTGATACCAGGCGTACCACATGAAGCCGATCAGTCAAAACAGTCAGGTGAAGACGCGAGCAAGTCAGCCGAGGATGCTATTCATGCAGGAGTATCCAAAATGGGCGAGGCTGCAGCGAATGCTGCTCACAACTAAATTTCAAACTTGGCTTAACTGATTATTGACATTATTTCGTCTACCACGTAGTGATTAAATAAAAAAAACAAAACAAAAATGAATTTAGCAAGATTTGAAAACAAAACAATTATATATTTTAGTTAGGTGTAATAAACTGCGTTACTTGATCCCTCTACGTAATAAAGGACGTCAGTTATAAGCAGGAAAAAAGGCTATATGCTTCCCTTTCATCTTTCACAGTGGATTTGAAAATCATTATTTCTGAAAAAGGTCCGCTCATTACTCTTATGATCCAAAACCTTTGCACTTAACATATGGCATATCCCTTTTTCACTTATTTTATGACATCACTTTGAGCCAACACCCTAGCTAGCAGGGCATACTCGCTTAAAACCTGTGCAACCTTGAATCTATGGTTGCCGTATGTTATAATGAGATATAATTGAATTGAAGTCCTTGGATCATGAGATAGCCAAGAAGCTTCGTTAATTTTTTAATCTCACGTCTATGTTCATTAAACTCGTTTATTGTATTTGTTTTTGTATTCGCGGGAGAATCAATCAACGGCGTTTTCCCTATAAAAGTGCGGAGTTTTAAAGTGCTTATCTCATTCATAGCACTTAGCATATTCGCCGGTTAGAATACGTTGAACTAGTCGGTCTATAATGATCTCACATGAACTGAATAAGTCCATAAAGCTACCAAAATTAATTCACGACCAAATGGAAAACACTGTTTGGTATGATATTTGTTGTTATGTAATACCTCAGTACTCTCGGCTAAACGATCTTGGTTTCTGCTGCGAGATAAGAAAGCTTTGCGACCCCTAGCATGTGAGGCTTTATCCTCGGTCAACCGTTTATTCCCCGAGAGGTAACGAAAAGTCATGCCCTTTTTCGCTATTTAGAGGCAGAAGAAACTCCGTATAGCATATATATTCAATACAACCGATTTTTCTGAAAGAAGTTTCATAATTTCTTCCTCGTTTTATTAGCTAGAAACTTGAAATTTGCCAGGATTCTTACACATAAGGCATACATTACAGAAAAATAGATAAATGTGAGGCGCAATAACCTCCGAAGAGATTTTAGGCCAAGCTTATCTTCCAAGTTGCGTCGTGCTCCTTTTAATTTTTCCTACAAATTGGCAGGACGTGACCTACTTCTTTTATGCCGACCCCGAACGGCAACTGCAAGGCAGATGAGTTATCACTGAGAGCTTTCCATGGCAGAAATACACTTGGAGTACTTGCCAAATACTGCCGAGGGCGACTCCGCTTGGAAAAATGTTCTTCTAATTGAGAAAATCTTTTTCTAAAATTTTGATGTTGATTCTCCCAGGGCGTGAACTCAGGATTTGCTATCCCGCTCTCTTTCGCTCTCCATTTCTTCATTTATTTATCTTCATCTATCCATCATCATCATTAATTGGAGCTTAACCACCTGAGCGATTTTGGCCATTTCACAACAAGTCACGGCAGCTATCCCTGTTTCGCGAAATGACGCCAATTAGGAGTACCAAGGGAGGTCGAGTCTTCATCCACCCGCTTCTTCCAAATCAGTGAAGGTCTACTCCTTTCCCTGCTTCCAAATGGTGCGGTATCGTCTAAAATCATTTCTAGGCTGGAACGTCTTCGCCCATTCGCAAAACATGACCTAGCCAGCGAACCCTTTGGGTTTTTATTTGCAGTACTTTCGTCAAACTGCGTGACGCTCATACAGGATACTCGCCATCGGCACCACGGGTAGGACCATAAATCTGCCGGAGCACTTCCTCTTGAACATTCCAAGAGCCATCTCAATTTCACTCAACACCGTCCACGACTCCGAGCCATATATCAGGACAGGTATGATGAGCGACTTGTAAAGCGTGACTAAATTGCCTACTCATACTGAAGTTGCACTTGTTGGCAAAAGTTATTCTCCGTTTCATTTTTAACCTGAAATTGTTTTTGATATTAATGCAGGTTACCAAATAGACGAAATCCTTCACAGTATCGAGTTTATATCCGTCAGCGGTGACGTGGCTGCCAAAGCTCGAGCGCGGATTTTCTTCATCGTCTTGTCCTCATTTACCAAAAGGCCCACTTGTTGTTTTGCTTCTCTATCTAATCCAGAGAAATTAGAACTCACAGCGCGTTTGTTAATGCCAATAATATCAATATCATCAGCATACACCAGTAACATCATGGTTTAGTTCTGTTGCTAGAAGTATGTTCTCCAGCATTATGCTAAAGAAACTGCACGAAAGAGTCGCCCAATCTGAAGCTTAGTTTGGTTTCGAAGGGTTCGGAAAGGTCCTTTCCAATCTCTACGGAGCTCGTACTCTTGCTCAACGTCATTTGACAGAGCCTCATAATTGCGCTTGGAAGAATCTTAAACGCGATATTAGGCAGGCTGATTTCGTGGTAATTGGAGTGGTTTTGCGGCATGCTCTCATTCGACTATATTTTACATACTCCGCTTGGTTGATGTATTCCCTTTTACCAAATCTTCACCTACGTGTTTAAACAGCTCGGCTGTATTCCGTCATTACCTGGCGGAATATTTTCATCCTCACTTCATCATAGTGGGATTCTGGAGCGTGTTGTGCATAATCGGCGATTGTGAGGAGAAGTGCTTACTCTACAACTTAAGCACATTCTGTACATCAGTTACCAACTTGCTATTATCATTCCTGCAGGAATCTGCCACGGTCTTGAAACCTTTTGTCATTCACGGAATTTTTTGGTAGAATTTTCGGGCATTATTCCTATCGGCCAGTATCTGAATCTCCTAGCACTCACGCAGCTCAGCCTCACGCTTTTTCCTTCTAAATAGGCGTCAATCTTCATTTATCCCTCTTAGTTCGTCATCGCATATCATTTGTTGTTTGTGCATATAAAAATACTTATACTTTTTCAAGTTCAATATCGGACTTCCTAATCGATTCAAAAATGAGCCAATTATGAAACAATTATCACTCAATCATCGGCATCTAATATGCATTTTAAAAGTACTCTTAACAACTGCAAACAAAGGCAAAACAGCTTATGTAATAATGAGTCATTCATAACTGCACCTAAATATTTATAACAACAACATCTCCTATTAAAATATCGTTCATTTTAATTGCCCACGAGACCAATTAGACGCTAACAAAATCACTAACTTAATTATCTCCTTGTTAAATAAGTTCAATAAATAGAAGGCCATTGAGAAAATATAGCTAATATTTTGCATTAACTGTAAAAGCAACTCAATCGACGATATATATTTCAACGCGAAAAAAAATCTATAAAGCACAAAAGCGCTAAATAGCAAAGCTCATTTTTGCTCGATTAAACCCACTTTCTGCACACAACCAATTGTCTGGTAATTGAATTGTTGCTTTGAGTTGCAATTAAATTCCACTTTAAGAAACGCGAACGTAAAAAGCAAAGTGCAACTTAACTTTTGCGCAAATTATCAGCTGATTTATGAGCACTCATAATTAATCCCTCCTGCAGGTTGTTAAAGTTTTACCAATTTCTCAGTGTATTTTTTTTTGCCAGTCTTTTACTTGTGCTTTTCTAATTTGCTTTTATCTTGCTTTAAGCTGTTTTCATTATCTTAGCAAAACATACACAATGCAACATAGACAGTCATTTGCATATTTATGTATGTATGTATATATTTATAGAGCAGTGGTGCACAACATCGGCAGAGCTTTGAATACAAGCGCAACTTTTTTGTAAAAGTAAGTGTTTGCATAAAGAAAGTTTGAGCAAAAATTTACGCATGAGATTTTTACTGCTTAAAATACAAGAGGAAACTGATTGACTACTTGCTATGCTGAATCTCTGCCGCAGCGCTCTCACGACATATAGGTGAACGCCGAATAGGCTTCCGAAGCTCTCCAGTGTACCACTGCTCAAGAGCATGCTAACTATTGCCTCTCGCCAAAGAAGGACGTTCGAATTGCTGTTTAACCCAGTTGTTCGTTAGCGGTCGAGCTAACGCTTGCTAACTCCTAGTTCAAGTTAGTCCTGTTGAGTTTCTGCTGTGCTGTTTGTCTATGCTGCAAATGCAATTTTCATTAAATCTCATTTCTCCTGTTATGCTTTCGTGTTCCCCCGCCTTCTTGTATAACACATTTGCCATATTAAATTATATGCACAACTATTCGCACACTGTATGCGGTTTTTTGTTGTAATACATTTTTTCTTAAAGGTATTGTTGCAAATTTTTTCCACAACCGCCCACAATGTCGCCAGTTGGCGCCAGCACTTCCGTTGCCCTTGTGCATTGTTGTGTCTGTGTGTATGTATGTGCAGGGACTGTGAGAAAGGGTATGTGTATTTTGCTATTTATCACAGTTTTCTAACATTTTTATGCATTTCCCTTTTGTTGCCATTTCTTAGCTCATATACGTATACATAAACTCTTATTCACATTTTTTCCTGCTATTGTTTTTTTTTCATATTGTGAATGTATTCTTTTGGTGGCAGCCACTTTTTTCCGCCAACTATCTTTGCTCAAGTGCTAAATTACGTTGTTGGGAGCCACCTCTTACCAGCCAGGAGCACATCTGTACCTACATATTTACAAAGTTTTATTCACATTTACATGCATTGTCGTTCTGGCAATAACTCATTGCGCTCTGCTGTGGGGAATCTGCTTTATTTCTCTTTTGCTGTTTTGATGTTACAAATTTGAAACTGGTGTTGTTTTGAACGTTCAAATTCGATATATTTTCTCAAAGTTTCTTTCACCATTGATATCATTAATGGAGGCTTTAATACCCAGGCCACAATATTTTGCGCGCACTTTTCTTTAGTTCGGTAAGGGTGCACCTTTTATATATAAAATATAGACAAAAAATTCAATATCGAAACTATACAATACACCCTGTAATCAAACTTCGACAACTCCAAGTTCCGACATGACACAATTTTTTGTTATAATAGAACCTATTGGGGGAGGAGTAGAATATCACTCTATTGTCGCTACCAGTTCAAAAATGCCCTGAAAATATTTTTCAAAAAACGTCGTGTCTCAGAATTTGTTTGTGCGGTTTTCATGATGACTGAGCTCTTTAAAAATTAAGTTTTGAAATATTGATTTGCGTTTCGCTTTAAAAAAAAACTGACTGCTTTGTAATATAACCAAAACTGCTTCTGAAAAAATGAATGTAAAAAAAGCACTCTGCGTGTGTGTTCGGTGCCAACCATTCGTGCAAATATGCGTTCAGTGATATCAATCCACCACATTCGTTGTTGAATAAGATCAAATGGTGAAAAGGCCAGCTAGCGTCACATGCAAATTAATGCAATAAAACCAATTAAAACCGCATACGTCTTTTGAAATATACTCCTTTATTAAAACTTTTAACTCATTCGTAAAGACAATACTAAGTATATATATGTCCTCTCACTACACTCGGCCGATTTTGTTAATATATGCTAAGTAGTTGCATAGACACCAAGGAAGCGTCCGAATAGATTTTTAGCTTCTTGCCTAGATTATGAGGTACTGAGGACACCATCTCTACTTTTGTAAAGAATGCAGATTGCTGAAAATTTGGGTAAAATAACTGAGTGTCAGGAAAAACAAGCCAAGGATAAAATGATAAAATTAGACAAAAGTTTTAGAGATATGGATAGACGGAACGTGGGAGGGAGAAGCAGAGGGGGCAAGCTAGAGAAATAAATATACAGAGAGAGAGGACAGAAGAGAAAATAGCCTAGAAGGAGAAAGAGAAGCAGAGGGAGCGAAAGGAAGAGGAAAGAAGGCGGAGATGATAAAAAGAAGCGGAGAGCGTGAGGTGGAGACAGGAAGGGAGAGTAAGATACAATAACTTTTTAAAGTCATGCAAATAGATAAAAGGAAGGACAGAACAGCGTTCGCCGGGTCAGCTAGTTTTCATGTAAAAAGGGCATGACCTTGAATGGACTTTGGTTAAGATTAAATCAATGTGGCGATGGGCAGGGACGAGAACATTTGTCAGCATTGTGTAAACTCAATGAAAGACTCCAATTTAAAAGAAGATCAGCCACTAAACAAAAGCATTTGTCGTATAATGATCCACTAAAAAACTGCCCTAATACCGAGAGTAAATACAATATCAATGGGCAGCCGTAATGTGGTGGTAGGTGGAGCACCCTGGGTTCAGGTCCCGGGCAAAGTAAAATCAAAAATTTAGAAATAAGTTTTCCCAATTTGTTTTTTTAACGAGGTTGCTCCACCCAACTGTTATGTTGCGTATAAAAGTTGGAATACTCCTCTAAATTGGCTTAAGTTTATGAGTTTAATTTGTTTTTATGTTTAGTTTGTTTCATTTTTCCTAGTTTTTTCATTTGAAAAGTATCGTACTCTGTCCGCTAGTTTGTGGCTTGGCTGGCCCAAATCTATTTGTAAGTCCTTCAGCTGAGATTTAAATTGATGTGAATTCAGCAAAAGACTGTCCTGCCGTTCCATATATAGCTGAGTTTTGTTTTTATGATTTTGCCAGAAAATTATGAGAATGCTTGAGAGGTTTTTAAGGTTTAAACAATTTCAAGGCAGCTGAATGCGTATTTTCTTTGTTCAGTTATTAATATATTTTTTTCTTAATCAATGGTTGACTTATTCAGTGGATGTTAAATCCTCACGGATCAGTTCAACGTAACCTAACCTTGGGTTTGATATTAAAAAAAATACTTTGAACTTTAAGGTGCCAGGGTACACTACTTGTAGGGTAGATCGCAGCGAATTGAGCTTTATGGTTATATTATGTATGGCGCCGTGACAATTTTCGTCAAAGTCACTCACATTCACTACTTTATAATGCCAAAAATTTCACACAGGAACTCTGGTTTACTATCTTCAACTCAAGTGAATAAAATTTGGTTACCACGAGAATAAATGACTCGCTGCCTTATACATAGCTTGCCCCTTAATTTCGTCACCAACAATGGACTGCTATGTTAGATTCGGAAAATCGCTACCGAAAAAGCCCAATTGCATAAATTTCAGTTTGAAATACATCCAAATTAAATGCTATTTTTATGGACGGTTTAGCTTTAGTTAACTGCAACATTCAGTTATTTTACAATGAAGTTAATATAATAACTTCAGAGTAGACAGGTCAATTCTTCTGGATTTTGGGTAGATGACCACGATTCACTAGTCAAAATTCAAAAATTACTATTGTTTCATTTCACTCACGTTTTTATTGGCCAAAAATCACTTTTTAAGTTAAAAATAAAAAAGAGCCAACTTTTGAATTCTGACTACGAATTCATTTTCAGCGACCCCGAATACATAAAAATTGACAGGTCTGGTCCGATAACATCCCTTTTTTTCTGTGAGGTTGTGTTATTACAAAAGTTGCAAACGCCGATGGTTACCGTGACCATGTTTCTGAATTTCACTTCTTCATCAGCCTACATTTTCGGGCGTTGAGTTCTGAACTTAATAATGGCCTATCCATCCCCCCGCTGCTCGCTTTGTAATTTGTCTCTTAGTATTGGCGTTTTGTTGCTATTCCGTTTATAGCCAATCAGGTACATAAATATGCTATATAATTTTAATCTACATAGTGTGGAATATTTTCTGACGCGTTCAACAGAACTTTGATTAATAACTTTGGATTTTTGGTAATTTTTTCATATATTTTATACTGGCTTATCACAAAATCATATCTTTCACAAGTTTAAGCATATCAAGACCTTATTAGACAAGCGAGTACTAAATGTGATGGCATATAAACTGCTTGTTCGTTATTACTGTTACATGCACTATGTGATCTTCAAACAACTACTTACTACCTCAAAATTGTATAATAAATAAAAAGATGATAAAAAAATTTTAAGGACTTCCGTTATATAAATGGACCAAAAAATAGAAGGCAATTTTTTCTTTAATACAGACATAATCATGTTGAATTTTGACTTAAAAAACTTTAACAATAGCTCTTGTAAAAGAAGGTTGGGATTTAAAATTATAAAGGTGGAGCGCAACCTTTAAATTTAAGGCAAACCATGTACTTGGGGTTAACTAATTGATTATTTAAAATTTAAGCATGCGCTCTACCTTTGTAATTTTAAATCCCAAAATTTTTTTACAAGAGCTATTGTTAAAGTTTTTTAGTCAAAATTCAACAAGACTATGTCTTTTTTTATCATCTCTTTATTTTCACTTTTTTAGTGCTGCCTACTAAAAGGCATTTGGAATTTTAGGTTCTGACTCACGGCCCAAGTTTCAAGTCTCTAGCTCACCGGGAAGTTACTTAAAATCGATTGCAATATTCTCCTCGTTTTTCAAGGATTTGCAGTTATCTTGACTACAGCGCCACCTAGCAGAAATTTGTTTTCTATAAGATGTATTGTCACTAGGTCTCTAACTAAGTGCCAAGTTTCAAGTCTCTAGGTAACCGGGAAGTTAGTTAAAAATGGATTGAAAGATTCCCAAATCAAAACTAATTTTCCTAATATCTCGATCCGTGCGCCACCTAGCGAAACTTTTTTGATCAAATATTGCATTGTCACCTCGTTCTGACTCACGGACTAAGTTTCAGGTCTCTAGCTCACCGGCAAGTTACTCAAAAATCGATCGCAAGATTCCCCTCGTTTTTCAGGATTTGTAGTTATCTCAATTAGCACGCTACCGAGCGGAACTTTGTTTTCTATAAATTATATTGTCGCCAATCCTCGAACTGTGTGCCAAGTTTCAAGTCTCTAGGCCACCGGGAAGTTAGTTAAAAATGGATTGAAAGATTCCCAAATCAAAATAAATTTTCTTAATATCTCGATCCATGCGCCACCTAGCGAAATTTTTTTTGATAAAATGTTGCATTGTCACCGGCTTCTGACCCACAGCTCAAGTTCCAAGTCTCTAGCTCACCGGCAAGTTACTCAAAAATCGATCGCAAGATTCGCCTCGTTTTTCAGGGATTTGTAGTTATCTCAATTAGCACGCCACCTAGCGGAACTTTGTTTTCTATAAATTGTATTGTCACCAAGCCCTCGAACTGTGTGCCAAGTTTCAAGTCTCTAGGTCACCGGGAAGTTAGTTAAAAATGGATTGAAAGATTCCCAAATCAAAATTAATTTTCTTAATATCTCGATCCATGCGCCACCTAGCGAATTTTTTTGATAAAATATTGCATTGTCACCGGGTTCTGACTCACGGCTCCAAGTTTCAGGTCTCTAGCTCACCGGGAAGTTACTTAAAAATCGATCGCAAGATTCCCTGCGTTTTTTTCAGGGATTTTCGTTTATCTCGATTCGTCTGCCACCTGGCGGCATTTTGTTTTCCACGAATTGTAGTGCCATCGACTCGCAAACTATGTGCTAAGTTTCAAGTCTCTGGATCACCGAGAAGTTAGTTAAAAGTCGATCGCAAAATTTCCATTTTAAAATTAATTTTCTGTATATCTCGATCCGTGCGCCACCTAGCGGATTTTTTTTCACTTGCATTGTAATGTCTCCCAGATCTGAACTATGCTCTAAGTATCAAGTGTCTAGCTCAACGGGAAGTTACCGAAAAAGACTTTTCCGTGGGTCAAAAATTCGTATGGAAATGAGGGGACAAACATGAAAGCGACTTAATATAAAGGTATATAAAAATATTCAATAATATGAATTTGTTATTAATGAAATAACCAAACCGCACAGAACAAAAAGAAGAACTATGTTTAAAGTTCAACTGACTTTTACAGAATCGTATTTAGTAACTTCTAAATTATAAAAGTTTTTAGATTACAGGCAAATTTCACAAATGGCAAACATTTGAATAACAACTGTCAAAAATACTTGACGCCAACAGCAATACTATAGATAGCAATAACTTGATTCACAAAATGGAAACAACAACAACAACAATAAAACTTGAAGTGCCAAAAAACATATATATGGAAATGGAGATGGCAACTGCAATTGCAATAGACAGCTATGGACAACAAAATGCAAAATGGAAATGCGAATGCAAGTGCAAATGAGCTTTGCTGGCATTTATGTGTATGTGTGTGTGTTAAAAGCCAGCGGAAATGACAGTAGTTACACAAGTTCCGGTTTTGCTAGAAGTTGACATATCAGCAAGTAGCGAATACCACCAGCAAGTGTATACACAAATATTTGCCACAAATGATAGAAAAAGTAATGTAAAAAAAAATGCTTGTGACAAATCGTGGCATATGTTGAGCATAAGCGGTTACACACAAACAACACATACATACATGCGTACGTGGCCTAGCCATTTATGTCGCCAGCAAAATTTTACTTTCCCTTTTTTGTACAATTTTTATTTTCGTTTTTTTTATTATTTTTAAGTTGTTTTGTTTGCACGATGCTACATAAATCTGTACAAAAATTCTGTTCTGTGTGATTTTTCGACTACTTTATTTTTTAACGCCATGCAAAACATATGCCATGTAAAAAAATGTTCCCAAAAAAAAGTTTGTGCAACAGTTTGACATATGTTCTAAAACCAACAGCGGCTTGGCGGCAAGGAGCAACAAAAATACGTAACTGTTATTTCTTTTGACTATTTTTGTCCTGCCCGTTAGCTAACAAAACGTTGTAGCGTGCTTGCACAAACAAACTATGCAAAATAGCTGGTCGTAACACCAACAAATATGCACCCGAAAATCAAAAAAAGTCAATTTGTGAAAAACTTTGTAAAAAAACCAAGCTCACTATGCAGAAATTTGGCGTCAAGAGTATTGTAAAAATGCTGGCAAAAACGCTGTGCCAGCATTCAAAATCGAAAACCTGACTGGACTCTGTAGTATTATAAAGTTAGAGCTTGAAAAGTGTGACATTTTATTTACGTGGTCACTGGCTTTACATGAAGGGGGTAAGGAGGAATAGGGCAAGGGAAAAGAGGTTGAGGGTGATAGAGTGAGATGCAGAGTTAGTTATAAAGAGAGTGCTGAACGAGTGGGAGAATGAAATGTAGAGGAAGGAGCGGAAGCAGAGGGGCAGGAATGGAAAGGAATAAAGCACAGCTCTAGAAAGCGAACTTCAAGTGGAAAAAAGTCGCAGTCTTTTTTAAAATCGTGGATTGCCAACATCGGTTAAATTTGTATCATAAATATCTATGGAAGGACTTCTCCTTTGGCACCCTCCGATGCCAATTTTATAAAATCATGCTCGACAATGGAAATTTTTCAAGTAAAGTTATATGGATCTGGCGAAAAATATTGACAATACAGATACACAAACTTTAGACCAATAAATGAAGCTATCATTTTAAAAAAATTGTTAGAACGCAGCCGTTTCCTCCTTAGCTTTAAGGACAATCAAAACTAAATGTTTACACAATAGAGCTGGTCGATTTAAAAATCGCTCATTGCTCTGTGAAAATCGTATTCTAGGGATCAAAATACGAAACTTTGCCCAAGCAACCATACCTCTAAAACGAATTCTGATGTCCCCCCCCCTTTGGTCCGAACTTTTGGGTAGGGGCAATTTAAATTCTACCTGCTGTGTCTTGTGGTGGCTTAAAAAAAAACAACACAAGCAATTTTACGATCTGCAATTGTGTCACAGTGATGCCTTGGTTTAAAAGGGGGTTGTAAAAACGCTAATTTCTAATAATTTTTTTTATTTCTTTTCTATTACTAGTTAATTTCATTTTTTTATTTACATATGTTCTGACTAAATAAATTTCTAAAGAGAAAAGTAAACTCCAAAAAGAAAAAACATAAGCATTTCATAGTGGGATCTTTCAAAATTTGCCCTTACGACCCAAAGGGGGGGACATCAGAATTCGTTTTAGAGGTATGGTTCCTTCGGCGAAGTTTCTTATTTTGATCCCTAGAATATGATTTTCACAGAGCAATGGGCAATTTTTTTGCCTACCCACAAATCGACCCGGCCTAATACACAACAATTCGAAGATATTGCACCTAACCAAAAATGTCCATATTTTTAAAAATTTGTCTTTCGCTGCAAATGCTACAAAAATAAACTATTAAATTTTTTTGGTTTTTTTTTCTTGGTAAATTTTGTTTGTTTAAATAAATATTGGCTTGTTAATCGTAACATTGACAATCAAATCATTGAGTTCAGTAAGGACTTTAATGTAGAAAACTTCACTAATTACTTCATTAACTCTCTGTGTGAAATTGTCATATATCGACTGCTGAGGGGAAAAAACACTCTATTTCAGAATTTGTTTCAAAAACGCCCTATTTCAGAATTCGGCCCAATGTATTAAATTGTAGCGATAGAAAGATTGATGGGGCATTTTTGAAACAAACTCTGGAATAGGGCACACTTCAGCGGAAATCTAAGATAGGGCGTTTTTAAAACAGTAGCCCAGATAAGGCTATGTTCCACTCAGCAGTTGATATATTCTCAATACATTTTCTACTTTTAACGTTTTCATTCAATTGGGTTTTTTCGTTGTCAAGCTCACCTACATATTTAGCAGGCGAGGCTTTGGCATTTCGATTTTTGAGTTGATAGCCTTTTCTGAAATCAAGATGCGAGGAAAGTGCTCCAGTGCAGATATTATGTGTTCTGAATTCATTGTTGTTTCTTGATGTTACCAACTGGCGCTAGTTATCACAGCGAAGAAGCGACTGTTGCGCCTTATTAGGCGCCCTTAACCGTTTAAACGGTTTTAAGAATAGGTAAGAAGAAATTGCACAAAAAAAACGCCATATCAGGAATTATGTCAAAATCGCTCCACTTCTATGTAGGAAAATTTTTTTAAACAAATTCTTAGGCTTCCTGTACTGAGAGAGGACATTTTTTTAAACTCTGTGATAGGTTTTCTTCAAAGAAATTCTTAAGTTGGGCGGATATGAACTGGCAGCCGATATAGAGTGAAATTCCGTCTACTCGTCGATATATTATTTGATTTCTATGGGTATACGTAGTTCCTTTCTTCGTAGGGATAACTTTTGTAATTTTTTGGATACACTAGAGAATAGAATAGAATAGAAAAGAATAGAATTGAATAGAATAGAATAGAATAGAATAGAATAGAATAGAATAGAATAGAATAGAATATAATAGAATAGAATAGAATATAATCGGAGTTTAACGGGTTTCCAGGTAAAATTTAACATGTGGCTGCTGACAATATTCACAGCTCAGTTTTCATTGAAATATTTACATTTATTGGAACAGCTCAAATTTTACTTAAGCAATTGATTTTTTTTATCAAACAAACAAATAATCATGAGAAATAGAGAGCTCTTTGAATAAGTGGCTAAGTGGAATATACTCGCCTGTCGTGAGAGACGACAAAAATACCTATATGATTCAGGTTGATACCAGCGCAATTTATAGCTCCTCCAACCCAATTTGGTCTAGAAGGTGCATTGCCATCATATTAAATCCGTTCCGCGATGGTAGGGCTTGTACCTTAATGGAGCTTGTTACCGGAACGTTCCGGCTCTATATGCGCCAAGGTATCATCAACATTGATTACACTCCCTAAAATCTTGCTGAGAGTGACTTTATCGCTAAAACAACAACAACAAATAAGTGTCAGCCCTTAATAAAAACTAAATTTAAAATTTTAATTGATGTTGCATGCTTGAAAAACCAAATAGGATTAAACTACCAAAAAAATGTTAACCAAAATCCGCTTACGTTGTGTTTAGTAAAGAGGCTTTTCTGTCTTTTACTTTTTATATTACCAAAAAGGAAGCGTCAAAATTAACTTTAAAAATGAGTTAAGATATATTTTTATGTGGCGAAATTTGCCAATGCAAATCGCAAGCTTAACAGAACGTGCTCTTCTTCCTACCCAAAATACTCGAATGGGTACCAGCGACGCAAGTGAGGCCCAAGGGTATCGGTTTTTTTCACATTTTTGACATGTTTGTGTGAGCGAAAAAAAAACGAGATTTCAAAATACAGCTGCTATGTTTTTTCCTTCATCACACGCATTGAGTTTTTTGCTTTATATGCACAATAAAAGCTGATACAGTTATGCTGGCAATTTCAGTTTAGTAAATAAATCCCACCAAATTTTTTATTTATTTTTTTGTGTATTTTGAGTGTAATAAGTGAAAATTCGCTGACCAAAAGCTGCTGTGTCATGCATTTTAGTTGAAAAAAACAAAACAGAAAAATTTGACGAGGCATTGCAGAAAAATGAAGTTTACAAAAAATTAACCAAAACGCTTATCGAGTATATGAATTTGTAAAAACGATTCGTTTGTCAATAGACAGAGGCGTAAATGTGTCATATAGCTTTGCCACACTTCACAACTGTAAAAGCAGTCAATGAATTGGCAAGATTTTACAAATACTTCGCTTTGAGTGAAATCGAGTACACAATTTTTTTCCATACTCACGAAAGTAAAACCAGCTTTTATTGCAGCGCCTTCGGTTTGACCTACGGCTTGTTTCAAACACAAGGCTGCTAAACATAAAAGTAAGACTGACGATATTGCAAATAGTGCATATATCTCAGTTATTAAAAACTACATTGGAAGATATTAGTTTTATAGAAATATTACTTTGTCTAAGAAGAATAGTCTCGGAGTATTTTTGTGCATTTTTGATAAAAATTTACAACAAAAACTTAGAGTAGGATGGCGAATGCAGCAAATATTTTGAGAATGTCATTTCTATCTATCAAGGATAAGGGAAAACTATTTCACGTGTGGATGGTTTCGGGAGAGGGCAAACCAAAGTAAATGGCAGAAGTTATTGGTACAGTCATCAAAACCAAGACTGCAGCTTACCATACAAAACCGAAACTCCAACCGGTTTACATCAAAAATGCCTTTACTCAGCCTTGTAGTATAGCATGCTTGAGACACTCGAATGAAGAAAGTTCTCATGATTCGAAGTGACGAGCTATAATAGCTTATCCTAAAGGTAGTCAGTTAGTGAAATAGTTATTTGCACTCACTTAACATATTGTAACGAATTTTAGGAAACTCTTGAAAAATTTCTTTTATTTGCTGCACAAATTTTGTGAAAGCTGTCTTAGTCATCGAGGTAGCCACACCAATATATTTAAGCTCTGTGAAAGAAAATTTTGTTGCGATATAGTGCCTAGAACAATCGATTCAATACTGGCAACAGATTTTGGGCGAAAGTAGTGCAAGAAAATGGACGAGAGATTTATTCGCAAACTGAGCACATGGGTAGGTCCACCTCTAATTGAAATATTTACACAGAAAGGGATAAGCGCGGGTGGTGGAAGAGATACTTGGAGCCCCTTTTCTGGACATGTATCATCAATAATGTAACTTGCACAAGCAACAGAAGGGATACGGCAAACAGCTACATGGGGCTCTTGCTTCATATTAAACTAGTAGTTCGTAACCAAGGTCATCATTATTTTGAGAATAGCAATAGAGCACTTTCATATCGGAAGTACTTAAGTACGTTCGCAAAGTATAGAAAATTTACGAGGTTCGGAAGCTTTTTCTTAAGCATTAGCTACAACAAGTACCTCATGCTGCTGTTTTGTAATTGTAGCGATTAAAATACTCGACACGCATAACTGCTCCTAACCCTACCATACTTCTCGTAAAACAAAATCTACGTCCAAGTTCCACTAATCCATTCACGCACAAAATTCCTTTATCTGTATTACAATGATTAATCTACCTAGCAAGCCATTTTTTATTCAAAATTTTGTCTATGAATAACATCCTGTTGCTTGTGTATTATATGTATGTACTTGTCCGTACTTTCATATAAAATACTACTTCGCACTTTAGCGTGTCTCCCTCTTCTTTTACACCCGTACGTACGTACTTGTCTATAGAGGTCTTCATTTCTTTTTTATTGCACAGCGTGTGAAGATATAAATGTGCTTTATTAAAGTGTTTTATTTGTTCAGCAACGAGCGAATAATGTAATTGTACATATGTATGTTAAAAGTGTCATGAGTCACATGAGTAATGTGATTTTTATGCTCCAATGGAATTCTTCCGGGTGTTGCATTCTAGCAACAACCCACACACAGTGGCAGCAGAATAAGCGCATTTAAAAAAGAAACTTATTTCATGACATACAAATAAAAATATTCAATGAATTTTTATGGCCAAAGCATCAGAAATGATTTTAAAAAAGAGAATATAAAGAAAATTTTACAGCCAAGTAATAGCTCCTTCCGTTTGCTCTGGTCTGGATGTTCGTAAGTGTAAATGCGATTGATTTCTGGTTTTGCGTTACAAGCTATTTTATTATTAGCATTTTTTGTCGCAGAGTTGGAAAAACAACACTTTATGTTTCACTATAATATGTACATATAGCAACACCAGCGACTAGAGTAAATAAACCGTTTTGTTATAACTGGACCCTTATCATGAAAATACCCTAGCAAGTGTGAATTGGATTAATGACATATGTGAACTCAGTACCACTCTTGCTTAATTGATCCTAAATGATCATTTTTAAAGTTAGTTTAACAGATCACAGTTATGGTTTGAGTGAAACTCAAAATTTATTTATATTGTGTCGGGAAGTAGTGTGCTTTATGGCGGAATATAGAAAGTAAGGCGAATATCAAAAGAAAAGTATATCACGAAAAACCGAAAAATACTTTAGACCTCTCCGAAACCGGGGGTTGAATCAAGAGTTTTTTTTTGCTTAAAACACTGTCTGAATTAGCTGTCTTCGACTTTGTTTATAACAAATGGCCATGATAAATTACGCAAAACACCCTTCTTTTTTGTTTTTCCTGTGCCTAACAAAATAGTCAAAATTACAACAACCACATGAAAAGTTTTCCATTTATTGCAAATATCCCTGAGAGAGTTAAACAATTTGTTTCCACTTTCAAATTGTAGTTGCCGAGATCAAGACGCATCGATATTTTGGACGAGTATTAGCAGCCGACCGCTGTTCTGGACTATTTTCTCTATTCTTATTGACGAGTTATCGGTTAGTTATAAATGTGTTATCGACGAGTTATAGATCAGCTATCGAAGTGTTATACATTTTCTAGCGATAACAAAGGTTACAGTAGATTTGATGGTGTTTTAAGGACGAGTTAAAGGTTTGAAATTGAGAGGTTGTCGATATGTTATGAAAACTTATCGATTTGGTATCGAAAGGGATACGTTACCGAATATATCTATATCCAAAAATTAATGGAAATCTTTCGATTGTTTATCGAAAAGGCATCAGCATGTTATCACAAAGCTTTCTGTGTGGTATCGAAAAGTTACCAAAAAAGGCTATCAATTTGATATCAAAAATGTATCGATTTCTTATCAGTGTTGTATCGACGTGTTATCAGTTTCATATCCACGGCTCATCATTACCCATTTAAAAAAATAAACAAGTCATTCAAAACCCAATAAGGCGATAAAAATCCGACGAAAAGTTGAAAAAATATCACGACCCCTGCACTACCCAGTGAAAGCTTTTTTCATGCTGCTAATCCTAGGCTCTAGCACCACAGAAAGTTACTCAAAAATATATTTTGTACTAAGTACAAAGGACATTAATATGTAGTTCATAAAAGATCAAAAAGGTAATGTCACATAATTTTATCAAGCTGATAACAAAAGCCCTAAACTCTTGTACCGACTATAAATGGCTTCTTAAGCATTTATATGTTCAAAGGATATTTCAACTGCCAAAAAGGGCTTAATGTCTTTGCATATTTGTACAGATTTATTTCGACTTATTTTTCTACTCAAAAACTTACCCACAACCTTGACAAATCCATATTGCGTCTTTGCCGTCACTGTATTTATCTGACACATATAGCGTCCCTTATCCTCCTCTTGTATGTTATTGATGTGCAAAAACCATGTGCGATGTTTGTCATGCTTATCATGTGTGACACTAATGCGTGGATTACGCGTGATCACGTGATTATGAACGGTCAATATGGCCGATTGTTCGAAATGCATCCACGCTACCTGCAGAGATAAAATAAAATAAAAACCAAAGAGATAAAGAGCTTTAGTAAACGTGAGAAAAAAGCGTAATGGCTAAACATAAGTCTTAAGTGTGGATAAATGGAGGAATATGAAGAACTGAATACAAATTTTGTTTATGTTTATTTAATACATATATATTTACATATGCATCATACGTCGCTTGTTTTGCTGAACTAAAATATTTGGAAGTTTTTCTGAAAATATATAATAATGGAGGCTAATATTAGTGATTGCCCTTAAACGCGTTGAGGGATTTTATAAAAGCATATATCTCAATTGCTAAGTATTTTTTTAGTCAGTTAAGGTATGCCGCTTATACGTATTGGCCGGAAATTTTTGGACAAAAGTAAGTCACATAGGCGGAAACTTCGGCATACTCATCGGCTACCAATGATTTGAGGCATCCATTATTTCATCCTGTGGGCAGCGTCAGTCAAGATAATCAATATTTTGTTACTGGAACTTGCAACGACTACCAGTACAGTACCGCTTTACTAGTATTTCCATTAGAGACTAAAAAATGTAAGGCACGTCTACGAGCGCCACTATTTCTCCTCATTAATTAACTATGTTATGGTTGCCAAAGAGGCAATGAGAAAGAGAAAATAGAAAGGGGAACAGTTTTAAAATATGCGAAAAGCAAAGGTCGGCTAGCATTAATTCTGATGGCTCTAGTCATTTTCGAAAATAGAAAATTGGGACGAATGTTCAGAAAAACCATTAGACCTATCACTAATTCCGTTGGAGCTACCGATTTTGGATACTTTCGGTTCCTATATCAGTCAATCTTATTTAATTGATGTGATCAAATCTTTTATTAGGGCAGTGAAATGACTTAAAAAATCGCTTAATTATAATTTCCGATTAATGAAAGATTTTTTATTCAATAATATCATTTAAATAAAGTGATTATTTAGTCGATTAGTTAACTGTTCAATCTACTCTATAAATTGAATAAAGGCACAACCCAGCAAACATTCTGAGTCAAAAAAGTGCCACTAAAAAAAACTTCCCTTAGAACATGGAGGAATGGGACATAATTTTTCGGGTAGTAGATATTTTTTCTCAATTTTGTTTTACGCATTTTTGAATATTAAAGAAAATATTCATGTCAGAGTTTAGCAATATTCGCATAAATTTTTGTTTAGATAATTACTCAAATGAAAATCGATCTTTAAAAAAATTATTCAAAAATAATTTATCCATGAACAAATCATCATTGAATAAATTTTTTATAGATAATTTATTTGTGAATAATTTTGCGATTGAAAAATTGCTTCAAAAACTAATAGTTTGCCATATATCGTCGCCCGCTATCCAGAAGCATGAATGTGCAATTTTTCCGATTTTGTGTTAGAGCCCTTTTTGGATTACCCTTTAGATTATCTAGGTTCTACTTAAATCTAGAGCTTCCTACGTACATGGAAACCCTAATAATATGCAATGCCATTTTCAAGAATGTATAATTCAATCACAAAGTTGAGCCAGAAAAATGAATGTGGCACATTGTATGACACATTCGTTGATATGGCTAAACAATTTTTCAAAATTTTTGAAAAAATAAGAACAACACATATTCGTATGTTCGATCGTTCGGGTATACGCGACAGGTATTCTTCAAAAAAAATAAAAAATTATACCGATGAAGAATTTTTAATAGCTTAATATCCTAAAAAAAATAGTTGTTTAATTGAAGGCAAACCGGTTTATTCGAAGCCGTTGCCTCCTTCCGAATTAAAACTAAAATACTTGGAAAAATTGTGTGAAAAACTGGTTATACCAAAATAATATCATTCTTTTTATAAAAATCTTATGGGCAACGCTTTCCCGAACCCAACATTTCAGAAGATTCTGATTCTGATGAGAATAAGAACTAGTTCTATGTTTGCAATAATATCTTACATAAAAACACATTGGTGTATATGAAATTGAATTGAATGAATATGAATTGGATGTGTAACTTTTTTCATTTACATACATACTTTCGATAAGTCAAAGCCGCGGATGTTTTCCCAAGTACTGCGATGCTCCGAATCCCAATCCGCCAACGGAATTGGCCTAGGAGGTCTTGGCTTGGCCCTATCGTTATTTAAAAGTCAATCTGTAGTGATTTTTTTATGTCTTTTGAGGTTAAGGCCATACCATGAAATTGGGCCAATTCTTATAGCTTATTCGTATTCAGCACATCAAAATGCATAGCGCATGAGCAGATTAAACCTGATCCGACTACTTTTATTTTTTTGTATAGATGTGTTAACAAAAAATATATCAGCTTTTTAAATTTTTGTTGTGCCAGAAAAATGAATATGCTAAATCTCGGGAATAGAAGGGATGCGAGCAGAACAATTATCTCAGTGTGAGTATAATATATAAGTACATTTTTACACTAGAAACTAATTCTTCTAATTTTGAGAGAGCAATAAACTTTGAAACTCGATTTCCCAACATTTTCATTTTGGCACATTCATGCTTCTGGCAAGCGGGCGACGATATTTAATACTCCTATATTACTACAAAACGCTAGGTACATTCCCAAACATTAGAGTGCCGATATATGCTGTTTAAACGTTTATTCAATAATCGAATGTACCTAAATTTAAATTTTTTCTTGTCGCACTTATGCTGCTACAATCACAAAAATTTTGTAGGCTGTCTTATTTTGATTTCGAATTCAAAACACATTGCGAGCATTTTCTATTAGCAATATAGGAGTATTACATATATGTAGTTTGCTCATTTAAATATAGACAAATAAAAATGTTTATGTTAACTGAAAGAAAACAAATTTATTAAGTTTGTTTTATTATTCGAATAAAGAATAATAGAGTTTCATCGTCATTTAAATACAATTTCTTAAAAAAAAATAGTAAAAACTCAACAATTTATATAAAAGAAAAAATATTTTACTACGAGCAACGTTATCTAAAAAGAATGCGCTGAATAATAAGCAACTCGTGCAAAATATCTTGCTTAAATTTATCCAGGACACATACTGTTATAAAACACGTCAAATTCATATTAATAACCATCAAAAAAAGTACAAAAGTTTAGCCAAAGTTGTATCGCAGTATGTTGGCGACCCCCGCAAGCATTCAATGACAAATTCCACATACGCCCCGTACGACCGCCACAGTGGCACAAAACAAAAAACTTAGCTGAGGTTTTTGAAAACAAAACACAAATAACAACAAATTATGCAAATAAACTGTTAGCATCAAAATGGTAACAAATGTTCACATTAACAATAACAATAAGCATAAAAGACATAAACAAAAAAGACATAGCAATCATAATGGAAAAAGGGAAAAAGTAGAAAACAAACAACTTCTTAACCACAAAATTGTCCGCATAAACGATATGCCAGGATGTTGCAGCATTAAAACTTTCTTCCGATCAAGCGACTCATCAATTTTTATATGAGATTAACGTATCGAAGTTGTAAGAAAGTTCTGATAAAAGAAAAACAAAAAAAAACCATAACGAGTGCCTGCCATACGAGTTAAATATAGCATAAGCAACAAAAACAAAAATATGCAATTTGATGGCACACAACTTTGTGGGAAACTCAAGTGTGCCAAGAATATTTTCACACCCATTGCACTTGACGGAAGTTTTACCGCATACTTTTTTAATGAAATGTCAAGCATTTTACCTATACTTACACAGTCACACACACACACACATGCACACTAACAAATGCGCATGTTGCGCAAGCCATGAAAATATCATTTTTGTGTCAAGCATTTACCAAAAACAATATTTTGAATTGAAATTTAATAAATTACTTTTCATTCAATAAAGCAAGTTGAAAAATAAAAACTAAATGCATAAAGAAGTTATGAGGGGGGATATATAGAAGCAGAATGTGAAAATTTGGCAACAGCTGCTGCTAGAAAAATTGTTGGGGATAAATGTGCAAAGGATATTGGTTATATGAAAAGTTGGCAACTAATTAAAAATATGTGCTATTGAAAAGTAAGAAAAATTATTGCAAAGTAAATGCTCGTAAGGAAGCTGGGTTTTACGGTATAGTTGGGGCAGCTAATGAACGGGCATCTACAATCAAAACATACTGTGGAAGTGCTGGGTTGAGAACTTTTTTTATGATGACATTAGTGACAAACGTTTTAAATACTATGTTTTGAGCAAACGTAACTGAAGTGTCTCTAAGCAGCTATAACTATTTACATCACAGTTGTTTTATGTGGCACCAAAACGTACCATCTTGCTGTCCAAGGGAGCTTCACCTACCAGGGCAGCTACCACCTAACCTAACCTAGCTGAGATGTCCACAGGAAAACTGGTTAATCCCTACATGTAATGAAAAATCTGTCATGCAAAATCTGTTCTCAAAACAGTAAGCTGTAAGTCGACTTAGCAATGAGGGGAACGATGGTTTTCAGTTCATAGGGTGGATTATGGAGTTTCTAAAGGCACTATCCCAAGACTTTATTTGATAAATAGAAAGCACGATATCCATAACCATGGCATGGATTTCATGTGTGGTTAAACTGGAATATGACATCCACCGTTATTCGCTTAATATATGCGGCACAATACTGGAAGGAATTTCCTATATCTCTGGCCCAGCGCGAAATAAACAGGAATGCCGAAAATATGTGGAATACGGAGCTTAGGAAAATTTTTGGATTACCGCTGCTATATAGGGTTCCAGTGGTCCTAAAGAAGCAGTGGGCATAACAAAAATAAGAAAAGAAATACCGTACCTTCATAGCCAAGCAGCATTTGGACTCAACGTAAAAAATACTACTTTTAGTAAGAAAAAATAATTAACGCCGGTAGTAACTTCGTTTTTTACATCTGATTTTTAAATTTGATATATATTCCTATGATGCCTTCTTATAACTTTTTATACTCAGCTGAGCAGAGCTCACAGAGTATATTAACTTTGTTCGCATAACGGTAATCCGTAACGGCATAAACTAATCGAGATAGATATAGACTTATATATATCAAAATGATCTGGGCGAAAAAAGAAATTCATTTAGCCATGTCCGTCCGTCCGTCCGTCCATCCGTAAACACGATAACTTGAGTAAATCTTGAGGTATCTTGATGAAATTTGGTATGTATGTTCCTGGGTGCTTATCTCAGACCGCTATTTAAAATGAACGAAATCGGACTACAGCAACGCCCACTTTTTCGATATCGAAAATTTCGAAAAACCGAAAAAGTGCGATAATTCATTACCAAAGACAGATAAAGCGATGAAGCTTGGTAGTTGGGTTCACCTTATGACGCAGAATAGAAAATTAATAGAAATTTTGGACAATGGACGTGGCACCGCCCACTTTTAAAAGAAGGTAATTTAAAAGTTTTGGAAGCTGTAATTTGGCAGTCGCTGAAGATATCATGATGAAATTTGGCAGGAACGTTACTACTATTACTATATATGCGCTAACTCGGATGAAGAACACGCCCACTTTTTAAAAAAAAATTGCTTAAAGTCAAATTTTAACAAAAAATTGAATATCTTTACTGTATATAAATAAATTATGTCAACATTCAACTCCAGTAATGATATGGTGCAACAAAATACAAAAATAAAAGAAAATTTCAACATGGGCGTGGCTCCGCCCTTTTTCATTTAGTTTGTATAGAATACTTTTAATGCCATAAGTCGAACAAAAATTTACCAATCCTTGTGGGGGCATAGATTCTATGACGATAACACTTTTCTGCGAAAATGGGCGAAATTGGTTGAAGCCGTCGCCCAGTTTTTCGATATCGAATATTACGAAAAATGAAAAAAATGCCATAATTCTATATCAAATATGAAAAAAGGTATGAAACATGGTAATTGGATTAGTTTATTGACGCAAAATATAACTTTACAAAAAACTTTGAAAAATGGGTGTGACACCTACCATATTGAGTAGGAGAAAATGAAATAGTTCTGCATGGCGAAATCAAAAGCCCTTGGAATCTTGGCAGGAATACTTTTCGTGGTATTACATATATAAATAAATTAGCGGTACCCGACAGATGGTGTTCTGGGTCACACTGGTCCAAATTTTGGTTGATATCTCGAAAACGCCTTCACATATAAAACTGAGGGCCACTCCCTTTTAAAACCCTCATTAATACCTTTAATTTGATAACCATATCGTACAAAGAAATTCTAGAGTCACTCCAGGTCCACCTTAATGGCGATATATCGAAAAGGCGTCCACCTACAGAACTATGGTCCACTCCTTTTTAAAATACTCTTTAATACCTTCCATTTGAAACCCATGTCATACAAACACATTCCAGGGTTACCCTAGGTTAATTTTTCTACAAAGTGATTTTCCCTTATTTGGTCTCCAAAGCTCTCAGCTGAGTATGTAATGTTCGGTTACACCCGAACTTAGCCTTCCTTACTTGTTAGCTCTGAAGTCCTTTTCATATATTTGTTTCTGCTTAATCAGTTGCAGCCCTTTGCAGTATGACTTTCTACCAAACTATGGGAAAACGAATATACGAAAACGACCGGAGAGCTTTGAAAGTATATTACAACGATTTGGAAAGCTTCTTCAGCCAAAAAACGTAATTTTAATAATAATGGTGGGATGTCAAATAACTAAGCTACAGACAGTTTCGGCTGCATTTGCAAGGATTTCTAAAAAGAATTCAGCTTCAAACTTAAGGGCGAATTGTTTTAAATTTTTTATTTCATATGCGACCCAGTCTAATATACGTGCCATAAATATTACCTTTTCTAGTCTGCGTAAAGTAGTGACGTATAACATCGCCAACATTCACAATCGCATTGCCTTTCTTAACAACATAAAATCCCTCATGCCTTACAGGACTATAACGAAAATTATCTCACATTTGTACACAGCCCTTATACGCAAAGGAATAGAGTTACCTATGTAAATATTCATATTTACTTCACACTAAACACCTCTGTGGGCTCATTTATGACTCCAAACGATTAAGAATGAATATTAAATGCCTCATGATTCTCCTGCGTGCAACAAATAAAATATAAAATTTAATATGTTAACAGCACATACGATTTCAGAGTTTGAAAAAATCTAAATGATTAAAAATCTTTACCTCACATGCAATCACGCAAAACAGAAAGTTAAATGGCACTTACGACAAGAACAAAAAAGCTCGCTCACATTCCACTCAACACTCATATTCCACACTTAAGCAGCCAATTGATTACAATCTCAAGTAGCATTCAATATAAGAGAAGATGAGCTGTCAACAATGCGCTAGTTGATGATAGAAAAAAAAACAGCAACAACAACCAAATCAAATCAAGTACCTGCAAGAGTGCTAATATACAATATTGCTAAACTGCAATTACGAGAAAATGTTTGAACTAAGTAAAATCTACACCTACACTTAACTGCTGCATTGCTGTGTAGTTGGCTTTCTTTTTGTTTTTGGTTTTTTTCATCTCTTAACAACGGTAAATGTTTACGAATACTGCTTCATGATATTTGCAATGCGCTGCTGCTACTGTTACTACTACTTCTACAAGTATTATTATGTGGAAGTATATGTGTGTGAGCTATGTCAAATATATGAGTGTGTATATGTGTTTGCGTGTATGTATTGTAGATATTTTCAATTCCTCTCACACGTATCAATGTCGATGCCATTTCATTAGATAAGCATCAACAAAAAGTACTGATGGAAGATGGCTACAGCAACTGTCGTGTTTGAAGGAAAGTAGCTGGAAATAGAAGTAGTCAACACGTTGGCCGGATGTCAGGTTATAGACTCTTGTACATGAAGTTTGCAGGAGGAAACGGACTTGAATCGGCGAAAGAAATGTGGTTGATTTGATGTCGGATACATGACTGTATATAACTACATATATATACGCTAGGGCAAATTTATAGTCTGACACCCAAATATAACCAACCTTCAACGAAAAACCAACCTAGAAAGGAAATTTATTCATTAACATGTGACTCAAGCTGGTGCCACACTAGTCCAAAAACGCTATACGTTTACTAAAAAGAACAATACGTCACTAACATTGTCATATTGAAAAGACGAATAAGCTTTGAAGGATTACCTCTCGAGATAGCTATCTCAGTGGAAGAGGTTGTGTCGTGGAATGACTCATTCTCCGCTTGAGATAATGACAGACCGCAACTGTTAAAACTATTCCTTCACTAAGCTAAGTGAAGAGGTGGGTAGCTGCCGTTTGAACACATGACGTCCTTCCCTCAACTCTGACTCTGGCAGTGAGACAATTTGATGCGCCTATTGAATGCACGAAACAGATGGGTTCACGAAGTCCCGAATGGTATACCTCCGCTATTTATCCTGGAATATTACAAATAGATTGCAACTAAGGAGGCTGTTGTATCCAGGGAATGAGCCAGTTCCATTGTCATTTCAAGTTATGTGGTGGGAACCTATGAATGCACGTGCATCCACCTCACAGATCGGTTAACGAATTTCCAGATGATCAACTTCATCTTACATCCTGGCTTTCTCTAAATAGCATGCAACTATGGATTCGGTAGTGACTAGCGAGCGAACTTACTTCTTCAAGGCATAGCTCTGCTTTTTATAGACGCTAGGTATAATGGTATTTTGTTGTATCACGGGTCATTTTCTCTTGGTGTGAACGATTGGTCGGAATCGTTCACGTTTGAAGTATGCCGAAGACCGACGTGTGAGCCCAACTATCAATCAATCAATTGCAATCATTTGCCCAACTACTACAAGTGGTCCCCAACACCGATTTAAATCAACTTCTTCGTTCGCCGAATAATGAGAAAACGGGCAATTTCGCTTTCTCTAGCCAATCTTTTACGGTACAAAGAGCTGCTGTTTTCGTTTTACATCAAGCGGTGTGTGTGTATTAAACCGTAGCACATAATTCTTTGTCTTTATTCAGTAGAGGTTGGTTGGCCTCTTTTTGACCCTTGATTGGCTTAGAACTACCTCAGTCTTTGTAGCCCCTACCATATATGCTTGTATCTTTGAAAGTTTCTGACGAGCTTAAGGAGTCTTTAGGTTTTTTTTTAGGAACCTAAGATGATTTTCTCTCTTTGTTGTAAATATAGTAGACTAGTTTCAAGTTCAGTTTAAACGAAAATGGCAGAGGTATAGTAAATATTCGGAAAAGCAAAACGAGTAGGTTAACGGAGTATAAACAAAATAAGGGAACAGGGTAGGTCGAGAGTCCGGGAAAAAATACAGGGAGAGCTAAAACTATAGAAATCAATAATATAAAAAACTGACAGAGTGGTAGAAATAAGAAGAGATTATGACCTACGGAAAGAAATTATTAGAAGAATTATGGATAAAAATCGGGAGGGCGAAGAGCGAGAGATACAGCGAAAGTTCTTTGCCGCCATCCCTTATCACAATTGCTTTGGGGACAAATCGGTTTCGGCGTGTTGCCATTTTCAGTGAAGGAACGAAAAAGAATGCGAACGTTTAACAAGGTTTGACGGAAAATCGTTCCAATGTTAATCAATAAAGTACCAAGTGGGGAGAAGGAAAGTGAGGGCAGATGATATTAAAAGGCAAGTAAATGAACATTTGCGACGATGCCTAGCATACTTACATCAGTTCTTGGGTGTAATAAAGATGTGTGCGCTGACCAATTTGGTGTGAAGATCGTATTAGATTTGAGGACTTCACAATTAACTATTTCACTGCTGGGTAAAAACAGATAGAAAAAAGGCCACCATCAATGTGGCAGCAAAGTTGATCCCCTGCAAAGCATACAATCAAACAAACGAGTCAAATATGCCACAAGGATGATAAATGTACACCTGTGTGTGTATATGTTTATGTAAACACATACTCCTTTAACAGAATTTGTATGCAGCTCGTTGTACTAAAATATGCATGTGTTTGTATCGCTTGCGATGGACTGATTTTTGTTCATATTTCAATGTCTTGCCGTGGAGGAAACATGTTCGACTTGACGACGGCTTGTATGATTTTTTAGCTTCTCATTCTTCTTGGTGTTTATTATGGTATTGCTACTGCTCCTGCTGCTTGCTTTCTCATCTATTTTATGGTTTCTTTATGCTTGTACACGCATTGATATTTTTTTGTTGTTATATTTGTATTTCCAGTTGAAAAGTGAACATCAAGCATTTGCTGACAACTTACCATACAAAATGGTTAAAAGGATAAAAAAATACACAAATACATTTGCACATGTTTCACATTTGGTATAGTAAACATGCCATGACATCACAGACTAATGTAATGTTTACTCAGTCCTGAGTATACGACAAAAGATAACGGTGATAATGCACAATGGGAAAATGGTAAGACTTTGGGTGAAGTGGTTAGAGAAACAGACTCTAATTTAGAAATGCAAGCACCTCATCACAGATTTGTTTAACTTTTATTATATTTTCGGTAGAGAATCGTTTAAATGGCCCACAGTGCAACGCACCTATGTATGTATATAGGATTTTTTATTGACGCACTTCGTCTATGAGCTCAATCACACATTGTCCATGTCTGTGTGCGTACATAAGTGGCTTTTGCGAGTTGGCTGTAAATACAATTTCTCATTTCTTAAGATAAATGGATAAGTCATTGGAAAATCGTTTATTATATTAGTATGATTTGAAGATGTTTAAAGAGTTTCTAAGGAGCTGCAGCGCAATCTTTGATTATTTCAAGTAAATTTTGGTAAATTCAAAATCGCGTACGTACTTTAACAAGTGGTGAAAACGTTTTTCGAAGATCAAAGAAAGCTGGAACTGTCTGTTTAATCTGAAAAAATCTGGCAGTTAATAATATTGAATAGAGCCAGTGACCAAATGAAAGCGAGCTTTAGCGAAATGAGTGCGTGCGTTTGAGAATCAAGTATCCCTCTTTGCCTAGAAGTACCTAGCGAATGTGTAAAATTTCATGTGTGCCTCTTGTTTGGTTTGATGACTAGAAACTCTTTGTTTTCAAAGGAATAAGTTAGCTAGCCAAAACATCATCGAATTTCCTACATCGCGAAGCATCCAAGCCAGTAGTACGCACCGAGACTTATATGCAGAAATTAAATTTATCGCCGATAAAAATTTTTTACTAAGATAAGCTGCCATTTGAACAGCTGGATTGGATTAATTACCATTTAGTATAGCTAGTGCTCAAGCATGTCAGTATACCTCTTGCAAAGTCGAAAGCTGTCTAAGGCCACCAATGCCTTCACCAATCCCCAATATAAATCTTTTAAAAAGGCTTCCTCTATAGCATAGAATATATGTAGATGTTACAAGCACAGCCTTAAATAAAGATCTTATATCTTTTAGTTAAGTTCACATAACGATGCCTCAGTAGCCAAGATAACCCTGCAAAACTTTGCGAAGAATTTTTCCTAAGACAACAGACGGTAGAGGTCCACCAGATGCTTCTTTATAATCTCAATACAGATTTAAGGAAATCTTCTCTGGAAGACATTAAAAAAATTAGCCGAACCATCACAGAACAATTTCATTTGAAACTTTAAAATCATCACATCCGCTCAGGTCATCGGCAGAGCCTCGCCTATTAGACATGTGTGTGAGAAAACCATTTTTGTGACATAATTCGCTCCATTAAGGTTAGATTGGAAATTAAGTTGAAAAAGCTGGCAACTCCTTGAAAGGGCTGCGCATAATAGTTTCATACACAATCTCAGAATCCCAGTAGAAGAAATAGATCCCCCTCGATCGTATCTGTACATTCGTTCGTACACCCCAGGCGGGACCTTTTTAAATGCCCTTCCACATACGGTAAGGCTTTTATTGTACACTCAAGGGACGGTCTATTTAAACTCAAATGGTTAGTCGTTTTCCGTTTAATACATCATTATAAAAAAATTATTGCATGACGAGGAAGTCACGCAATTCTCTGCAGCGAAATATTCTCAAAAATTTTCCAAACATGTCAGTTTTGGTACTGAGAATGCCCGAGAAATTACTGGGAAATATTTGAGAGTGTTCCGGCAAACGTTTTGCAGAGCTAAGTTTAAACCAATTTAATTATGACTGTGTGAATGAAACTGTTATGCATTTCGGGCAAGCGAGAAAAGCATTCTTCAGCTATAGAATTTCTTCTTCAACTTTTTCGCGTTTTTATTTGTTTGCCAAATCAAATCCATTTCGACCTTCTTGGTATGACATACAGCGAAACTGAGCTCATAAAAACAAATATTGAATTTTCCAAATATAATAAATGTTCACAGATTTTAAAACAAATATTAACTCTATTATTTACCATATAAAAAATATTAAATTTTTCCTAGTAAATATGTGTTGTAAATGCAAATATTAGTCACAACTTTTTAAAAGGCATTTCATGCACAGCAGAATGTTAAGCAAACTTGTCTATTGATGGCGAATGTTGAAAAGCATTTCGATATACAGGGCGTCATGAAAGATATTCTCATTTTCAACACGAACATTTTTATAAAAAAAACTGCATCGGAAAAATGTTGAAGATATTTGCTTGCAGATTTAAAATGTAAGGGCTGCATGTCGTATGCGTAACAGTGATGTAAGGAACAAGAGGAATTGATGGAAATATGGAAGGGATGGTTTAAGCACAAAGCCTTAGATTTTAATAGTAATAAACACAATTTGGTGAAAGTTTAATGAGTATATTACTTTTATGTCTCAACTTAGCTAAATCCAAAACCAATAGAGGGCAACACTGAAACTTGTACCAATCCTAAAAGAAAAAGGTCTTTTTAAGGCTTTGTTTTAATGCAACTTCCTCGGTAATAGTAAACATCCAGTTCATAGCTGGGCAGTTCATAAACCCATATTGAAATAATAGTTTTAAAACGTATTATCTCAACGGAGCTTATTTATTTTGTGCGTGTTTTTGCTTCAACAGTTTTCAATATTCTTCGGAGTATTCTGAGGCAACTTAGTGACAGAGAGAACAAAAATGATTCATTCCTAACGAAGAAGATCATAAAACCATTTATAAATAATAAAGAAATTTTGTGCTGATTTTTGTATATCACAAGCTAAGTGAAATATCAAATCGCCTTATCTGAGAATATTTTTCAAAAACACCCTATTGCAGAATTTTTTGAACACGATCTCTCTCAGAATTTGTTTGAAAAACGCAAACGCCAATACTAAATGAATAGAGTTTCGGTTTAGATAGGGATGGAAACCTGGAATGTGTTTGTTCGACATGCGTATCAAATGAATGGCATAATGAGTATTTTACGAGGGAGTGGGCCATAGTTCTATAGGTGGACGCCATTTAGGGATATCGCCATAAAGGTGGATCAGGGTTGACTCTAGAATTTGTTTGTACGATATGGGTATCAAATCTACCGGTCTGTTATCCCAATAAATGTAAACAAAAAAGAAAAACCAAAAAATATTTAATAAGACACCAAGCGAGGCTATGGACCAATATAAACATGTATTAGGCCGTTAAAGAAAATATATAGCGTAATGCCATGCACTCGTGAAGATAAATATGTAACATGCAGATGAAGGTATAGAAAACTAATGTTTTAAAATTACTACCACTCGCCCAGGAGTTGAAGTTAAGCAGAGGCAACTTTACCAGAAACAGATAGTTTCGGACTTTTTAAAACGAAATTCGTTAGCTTGTATTGGTAATAATCGATACCAGCAAGTTATTGTTTTATTATCGGCCTATTATCGATAGCAAATTATAATACATAGCAAGCTAATATTAATCGGATAATTCGACGATCGATTTGTATTATCTTGTTACAGAGGCTTGTTATTACCTTCTTATCCGCTCGTTATCGACGGTTTCCAGAAGTGTCATCGATTTCAATTCATCTTTTATTTTTTCTTTATTTATTTACTGTTTCATATTGTATCTGTTTCATTAAAAACCTAAGAGTCGAAATCGATAGCACGCCGATAAAAAATTGTGACACTCTGGTACAAATCGAAAACGTTTCCATACAAATTCGATACATTTATGATAACAAATCAATAAATTTTTGATAATATATCGATTACTTTGCGATGTAGTTTTGGTAACATATCGATAATTAGTCGACTAAACTCATCGATGTTGTGGTTGTGGTTGTGTTAACAGTGATAAATCATAGATAGCCTTGTCCGTATCTCGTCGATAACAAAACTTTCCTTTCCCTGCCTTCGACTTGGCGAAGAAACCGTTTCTAAAGCATTTGTTGTTGGTACTTTTTCCACAATGTGAAATTGAGATAGATTCGGTGATCCCGGTCAGCACACCTTTTTCCTCTACAGCAGCAGGAAAAACCCTGTATATTCAGATATTTTCAAAAAGTAGTTTTTGCTCAAAAATATATCAGCAAATACACCTTTTAGATGCATCATTCGATTCGGCTACATTAGTATTGAACTTCATTAACTTTTACCCACCGTTTAGTTGAAAATTTGCTGCAAAAACTCTCACCTAGGGGCCCACAAAAATATTTGAATAAAAATTCAGTCTAATCCAAAAGCTTTTAGTGAGTTCATATAGTGCACTTGGCACTTTTTCGATGCACTTCGTAGTGGACTCATTTTCACTGGGCTATTGTACTTTGAAAGTTGTTATTGTCAAAACAGGTTTCTTTCGTGGATCATCCGGAAACTTTCTCAAAGCGATTTTTTTTTAGACTTTCTTTGTCATTACAACTGGCCCCCTAAACTAACAAGTTCTTGTGCTCTAAGCACACAGACGCAACTGCCAGAGAACCGTCAGTTTGCTTTTGATTCTGATGATATCTTGCCCTTTACCTACTCACCAGTCCTTCTTACCCTTTCTATCATAGAGAGGTCACATATGTTGTTCTAAAACGGTATTTGACTCGATACCGCTGTCCGTTTTCAATTCTTTTTGAATACTCAACAGTTAAATCTATCACAAACGTCAAAAAGCATGAAAGTTTGTGTCTAAATCTATATTTCCAGAAAGCTGCCAGGAGTGGGACTATCTGAGTATTGAGGCCATATGGTTGTAAAAAAAAGATTCAGGGAGTCTGTAGATAATGGTCAAAGAGCTTATACTTTATACCAATTTCTTATAAAAAAAATTCAGATACAATTTTTTCACACAGTTTCAAACTTTATACTTATAAGAATTTCAACACAAAACTTTACAATAAAAATGCGTACAATGTAAATATGAGAAGAAAAAAAATATGAAAATATATATAAAAATATTCATACATGCTTTATTTTATATATGTATGTATGTTTATATTCATGAGTATAAGTAAATGTTAGCATTGTTTCAAATCAACACTCGTTCCAGTTGCTGCCTAACATACAAGCAAATTCACTGTGCAGATGCATATTTATGTTGAGTCAAGCACTCACACAACATATATATAGTATATATTTACATACATAGCTACTTCTTAGCATTTTCGACTTGACTGTCTGGCATTTGCATAAATGTCTAACGTGAAATAAAATCATATCCATACATACATGCATATATATACATGTGTAAACAAATCTACCTATGCATGTGTGTGTATTAGGGTGGGTCGATTTGTATGGACGAAAGTTAACCGATATCGCGCCATCGATTTTTCGATAAGATTTGGGCTCAGGAAAAAAAGTTCCACTACGCATACCCAAAAAAAATAATTTTCGAGCCTGTGAAATAAAATTTTTTTTTACTTTGCTCGAATAGTGAGCTTTTTAAGGTTTTTTTTCATGACCTAAAAACATTTTCATATGTATACCCTGTCCCACCCAAAAATTATTATTATTTTTTTTTCAAAAAACTGTTATCGACAACGTTTTAGCGGACATATTTAGGTCGGACAGGGTATACATGAAAATTTTACAATAAAATGAAAATTTTTTATAGGTCATAAAAAAACCTTAAAAATCGAAGTCGAAAAAGTCAAAAAAATTAAATTTCGCGGGCTCGAAAATCATGAGTATGCGTATTGGAATTTTTTTTCCTGAGCCCAAATCCTATCGAAAAATCGATGGCGCGATATCGGTTAATAAATCGACCCAGTCTAGTGTGTATATTTACATGTCCATATGTACATATATACGCATTTATATTGCATATTTGTTCACTTGTTGACATGCTGATGGGCCAATGAAAATTTAAGTGAATTAATTTCGTTATTTTTCTCAAGCAAAATCACGTTCTCACTTTCTTGTTTTCACTCATGGCAAAGGATTTTCACTTCACTTCACTTGCAGTATTTCTGCATTTCATTTAAATCTTAAACACAAATAAAGCAAAGATATACAAATTTTCAAATAAATATTCGCACACATGTACATATGTATGTCTGCCATGAAAACCAACTATTGTGCTCATGCAATATTCAAGCCATATGTGCGGATGTTTGTGTGTATGTATGTATGTGTGCATGCACAGCTCATAGTTTATTCAGAAGACAAACACTTGAGGCTATTTTGCTCCTTTGTGAAATATTACGTAATTAAATTCAAAGCCAATGAATTAAAATTTCAATCAAAAGGCTTACTCAGATTTACTTATATGTGTTTGTCGTAATTATTTAAATTTGTTAGATAGTGTTTTTGTCGTAAAGATATGAATTCGTGTAAATATTTTTGTTTGTAGGTTCGAGCATAGTCTATTTCCACCGAAAAGTTTCAAAATTTAAATCTTGATTAAAATGACTGCCTATGAAGGTTAGGACCAAATTGAGATTGAATTTGTTTAATATAAAAGAACCTTCATTGTTTTGTCTATTAGAAATGACTTAAGCTGGAATAACTACAATTTTGCTGCTGAATTTGCAATAAACTTTTTGTTAAGTGTTGCTTCGATTGTGTATTCAAAAGTTTTTATTACTTCTCAAAATTTGATGAATTTTTATTCTTAATATTTAAGTTAGGTAAACATTTTTATGAACATAAATTTCTTCACTCATTCTGAAGAAAAGCCTATGTTAATCTAAATCGTTTTCTTTCACTATCCTTTCAATTATTTTGTCAAAATTTTTTGCACAATGAAAATTACAAAAAAAACTTAAATTTTTAATTTTTGTTCCCAGAATATATTGAAAAAAACCGCTTTTTTTAACATTGAATTGTAGTTGAAAATATCGTGTAGTAGTGTATTAAGGAAAATTTTGTATCATTTATTGGTAATTCAGATGAGTTTTCACTGAGAAACTTTCTAAGGCAGAAATATACTTGGAATGTTTTTCAAATCATTGCCGTAGGGGCAACCTCGCTTAGAAAAACTTCTTTATAATTTAAAAAACTTGTTTCTGAATTTTTCTAAAATTAATGCATATCTCAGACCTATTTCGGTTAAATTTTGCGGCGATTTTACGATCACTTCGAAAATATTTTCCAAATCATTTCGAACGTATTTCAGGACCATTTCGGAACAAGTTAAGGATGACTTTTAGGATTGATTTTGGAAATATTACGGTGTAATATCTGGATCATATCGAAGCGTTTTTGAAACCATTTAAACTATTACAGTTCCACTTTGGAATTATATTCACGATAATTTCGAGACTTTTTCAGTACCAATTTGGAAAATTTTAGCATTGTTTTTGAAGTCTTTTAGGGATAGTTCCGGGATCAATTCGATGCTATCTGGAAATCATTTGAGAACATTTAGGAAATCACTTCGGTATTATTTCAAGAATAATTTCGAGACTATTTTAGGAAGAATTTCGTGATTACTTCGGGATTATATGAAATATTTTCGGACTGTTAAAAGATCACTTCACTGCTATTTTCGGAATAATTTTAAGACTATTTCGAGAGAAAAACTAGAACAATTTCATGTTCACATTACTATAATTTCAAGTGAAATTTTGAAATGATGTCGAACTTTTCCCGAAATGATCATTTAACAATCCTAAAAGGGTTTTGAATTAGTTTTCAAATGAATGTTTCAATTTGATGTGTTCAATTTGAAATTCGAACTAAAATAGTTCCAAAGTTATCCGGTATCGTTGCAAAATTGTTCCGAAATAGTCTTAAAATGAATCAAAATAGTTCTGAAAATGATTTCCCCAAAATAATTGAAATAGTCCTGAAGTATTCTTGTAGTCATTCAGAAATATTCACGGAATATTCCCAAAATAATCGAAGTAGATACGATATCTTCATAAGCTATATCTCCTTTAAAATTTGAAGGGAGTTCGCCAGTCCATTACACATGTTAATTGATATGCAAAGAACATCACCCATTTACTGAATTTCATGAGGTTTCCATATTTAATTCTTATGAAAAAATATGAAAGAGATGAGTCATTGTGTCTAAGTTTGGACAGGAGAAAACGAGTAGTCCAGTTTTTTCTGCCCTCCTTTTCTTTTATCGTTGGTCTGACTGGGCACTGTCTCCTGGCGTCAAACCTTAAATTACGCATGGCCAGTGATAGCAGATGTAGGAAGTGCGGATTGGGGGAGGAAATCGATCGAGCACATTTTGTGCTAAGCCTTTAGCTATTAGAAGTGATACAGCTGTCAGATCTAGAAGGAAATAGTGGCATATATTCTAAAAATATTATAGTATATGCCAAAAGGTCGGAGTTATGTGTCCTGGTTTTTTAGTTTGGTCGTTAAACAAACTTCCCCTAACACTATGGACTCACTCAGTCTACGTAAGGTCCTCACGGGACTGGCCAGTTCAACCTAGTAGGTTATTTTAAACAAAACCCGCGAGAGAAATGAGATTCATTCATTCAGTTGGGAGCACCAAGTGAGAGCAAGTCTTCTTTCACTTGCCTCTCATAACTCAGGAAAAGTCGCGCCTTTCACAGCTTTCAGACACGGGGTGCAGATAGGAATACTTTGTGGGCTATAACGGCTTCATCCATTCGTATTACATGAAATGGCCAGCGTATCCTTTTGGCTTTTATTCTTGCACAATGTTCTTTGAACCAAGTACTAGATTTCTCTAATTTCTTATCAAAAGTAAGTCTTGCAGCTTTTCAATTTCAGGGGACTTTGGGACTTAACTACTTTTGCGCCGTTTATCTATAAAAAGTTGACAATGACATTTGGCACAGTTAGGACGCTCTACTTCCATTAATTTTTCGTAAACGTATTCGCAGTTTATAACATATAAATATAAGTTAACATTCACACTTATTGCCCAAAAAATTTCTTAATGAGGGTATACAAAATATAATAGCCAGAATATAACCTCTACTTAAAATTTGAAAGCATTCACCGTTGCCATTTTCCATCACTTTTCATCGCTGGTTAAGAAAACAACAAGAAAAAGGTTATATAAGGTATTTATGTACACACTCATTTACTTCTTTGGCATTCAAAGTTTCTATTGGCTGAACTTAACAATTCATTCAATAAATATATAGTGCCTCTTATACATATTTGCTAACTTCTCATTGTATGACTCAAAACGCTGTCGAGCTCAAACATGTTGCACCAAATTAAGAAGTTAACTGCGTAGTACATAACGAAGTATTTTGGTCCCGTAGTGGGCAGTGCTGTGCTAGCATCAAAATAGCACAGTTAATGAGCGGGGGGTGTGCTTGATTTTGTTAATATCAATTTTCGTGCGAAGCTTTTGACTGTTACTCACTACCTGCAGTAGTATCAAGCACACCCACCCATACATACGTCATGGTAGATATTTTGAAAAATTAAAGTGGTATATATTCGAAACTCAAAAAAGCTAAGACGCGTAACTTTATAACTTAATAAAACTTTAAATCAAGTAAAATGAAGAACACAGCCAGCCCGCGTACCAGTAATTAATGACGGTGTTTCCAGAAATGGCTCAACGTAAATTCTGGGTTAGGTTAGTTGGAGATTGCATGCCTTGGAATATGAAACACTTTTACTCGGAGACACTTTTTTCCCATTGTAAATGCTATCGGTCAGTGTCAGCCGGGCCATATATGTCCAACTAGACGATTCCTAGTTATTAAACTACTTCTTTTCGCATCTGCGCTTAAGTAGCAGCGAAAAATTCACATCTACCTCCACAACACTATTGGTAGAACACGGGCCCCAAAATCCGATTTATTTTGTTTTGTTAGGAATACATTGGGCTATCCAACAATAGTAAATGTTTTTTTTATTTTTCAGAGGAGAAAGTTTTGAAAGCCTCATGATACATGTGGGTCTTTAAACGTACCGTTAAGTGACATTTCTTCCCGGTACTACCGTCAAGTATGCTTTGGGGTGATGTTTGAGCTATGGGCTCTACAATCTGTCGGGGGTCACAATGTTATGTGATGAAGTACCTGAGTATTCCCACCGCACACTTGTTAAGTTAGGTAGAGAATTTCGTTTTATTTTTATACAGAATGATCATCGCGATTTTGAGACCTTGCAATCGTACTAGTTGATCCATAGCAAGTCTGTTGCCTTAAACGTCTTTTCTACTATTTTCGTCATGTGATCTTTTTTACAATATTGCTGCTGTCGATACTTCAGTGTCAGTGCATCCAATAAAGGCAGCCATTAAGATGTTCATCGACGCTCAAAACTTACGTGCTATATTTGATAATTGCGGTACAGATAATTGATCGTTATTGTTGTTGTTGTTGTTGCTATAGCGATAAAAACATTCCCCGAAGCTTTTGGGGAGTGTTATCGATGTTGGTGATCCTTTTCCGGATATAGATCCGCTTGGTTCTAGTAACAAGCATCATTAAGTTACAAGCCTGACCATCTCGAGAACAATTTAATATGACCATATTGAACCTTCTAAGCTATCCCGCGCCCCACCTTCTACTTCTATGAGCACTTCGCCAGAGCTTCGGCTGCTTAAAAAACAGGATTCGCCGCGGGTAGGTGAGATTTGAGAAGCCTTGAATGGGTTGCGCTACACAACCTATTGAATCATTTGAGTATTTTAGTTGCCTCTTACGACAGGCATAACTGCGGCGGATATAATCTAAGTATCTTAACCTGCTGAGGGGCATTGTAGTCGCTATCTGTTTTTAGCAAATTAGCTGTACCTTGCTTAACATATTGCTCGGCCTTGAAGATACTGCACGACTTAAGAAGGGGTTTATGTTGCTTAGCACACAAATTTGACGAGAAAAGTACTAGTACCATTTTCCATTTTGAGCATTTGGAGGGACCGTTTGTATTGCAAGTTTACAACCACCGCAAATTTTAAAGTTTGGTAAATGGTTTGGACGAAAATTCCAAATATTCTTCAATAAAAAAAAAGTTTCATGTTTCTTAAAATTGTCTAGCTTAAAACTTAGGGCGTTGGTAAGCAGTCAAGAAATATCTTTTTGCCAAAATTTTGGAAAAACATAACAGTGCAAAGTTTGTGCTCTAGGCACGATAACAACAAAATTTGAAACAATTCAGACCTTGATCATTTCAGTACACTAGAAGAGTAGAGGCTCATTTATGGGTTTACAATTTTTCAGGCTGTGTTAGCTATAACAAAGCACAATACTCAAATCCTACTAAAACTTTGAACTGTTTAAAATTATTTTGTCTTTTAAAAATCCTCTTATTAAAAAAACGCATTTTTTGCTGTTTTTAGCTTGCCAGCTTAACTTCTGCACCTTAGGGATTGACCACAGCTGAGCACAAAACCTCTAAATTTTATAAGTAAACCCAGCCAAAGATCCGCCTTTTGAATCAGTCAGCAAATTCAAATCTTAATCATATTCATATTTACACTTTTCACCTAACATTGTAATAGCTTTTCTATGAAGAAACGAATAAAATATAAATTTATATATTTAAAAAATGATAAAACTTAACCACAAAGCGAAAACCACAAATGCTATGAAAAATGAATAGTAAAAAATGCATTTTAGTATAACTTACATATCCGCAAAGAAATGTATATTTGAACGGAATGCAAGCGTGCTAGATCTACCTGCTGTCTCTAACACGACGCTAAGCTACATTGGCCAAAAGGCAATTTAAGTTAAAATTGCATGGTTTGCTGTTTGTTTTGTTTTTGTAGCAGCGAGTAACCAAAGTCCAGCCATCAGGTGGGAATGCGTATATTTTCACTTTGCAAACGCAGCGCATACAAGGGCAAGAGCATAGCAACAAGGATAGTAACAACAACAACAACGCCAACAACAAAGGCAAAACCACAAAACGGGCACAGCATCACACAATATGCCGGCAGCAATAAAACGTGACTACGCATTTAAAATGAGTAAATGAGAAATGGCGAGACCAAAGGCAAGTTGAATGAAGAGTAAAAACCCAAAGCAGACATGCCAAGTCTGTTTGTTTGAATGTAGAGGGCAAGTGGAGGGAGGGGGAGAGCATAAGGATGTTGAATATTGCGCCTTTTGCTGAAAATTTTGATTTTTCGATGTTGAATCACAAGCAAACTTAACAAACTAGTAACGGTACTGCGGCTGCTGCTGCGCTGTTGAGGAATCATGTTGGATTTGCGGTTTTTAATGCACTTCAGTGGCAGCTATGGCGTATACGTAACATTCAAATATTGCCCACATAATGCTTACCAAGCGCTGTTGACGGCACTGATGCCGGACGGATATCACTTCTACGTGTCGAATTGTTGACTGCTGTTGTTGCTTTGGTAGATTTATTACAATAACTCTGGTATATGATGCCAATTTGTGTGGCTTCTCAATGAATGACAATTTAATTTGGGTTAAAATTCTTTAAGTAGATGATTTTCTTAAAAAGCATAAATTTTAATTGGGCAATTAATAATAAGTTGAATACAATTTAATGAGCTTAAAGACGTTCATTTAAAAGCTGTGTGTCGACTGTGAACAGGTAATAAAGATACTTTAATGAGCAATTATGAAGTTATAAATTCTTGTTCAAAAAATTCGTGGTCAGAAGTAAGCTGCCAGTTAAATGCGACTTAAAAGCTCGTCTTAATGACACAATTATAATGAACAAATTGCCCGTGTCGTATTATTTTCGTCATTTTCCCTTTCTTTTCTCAAGTCAATATAGTACAAGCTTTGAAATGAAAACCTAACAAGCCACAAGCTTCGCTAATTTGGACTTTTCTTAAGAAGCAGGTTTACAAATTATTTGTTGCATACCTATAGGCGCTTTGTATTATATAACCATATTTATATGCGTTGCTAAGCTACATAAGTATTTATGTGGTAACAATAGATTGATACAATGAAACGAAATGCGATATGAACGAGGGCATTGTATATTTTCTTCTAAAAAAAGAAACATTGGGCGTAAAGCTGTTAAGAATAGAAGAAATTGTGTGGCGTAAAAAAGTAGGGTGATTCGGAGGACTGAAAAGATGTAAACAGGATCTGAAATAAATGCGCAATTGTTAAGTGAAGAGGCAGGGAAAGAAAACAACAAAATGTCTACACCAAGCACTTATGATCTGTAAACATTTTTAAACATAAACGTATGTATGTATGTTGGCATATGTATGCAATGGCGGTTAACGCACTGACAATATATGCTGAAACCTGGGGTGACAGAATTAAGGGGCGTTAAAATTTAAGTTACCTGTATTAAAAAATTGTATTTGTGTGTGTGAAATATTATTAAAACATGATCATGTTTTAATATAAAATCAAAATTAGAAAAACGTTTTGAGAAACAGCCATCAAGCCGCCCTGTGAACATACATATGACAGAAAACTACCTTTGCAATGTGTGATATTGTTCTTTAGACTATTATTATTATATTATATTATTAAAATATCGCAATTTCTTCACGCATAGTTGTTTTATAAATTTGAAGTATACTTTTAGGCACATAAGGCACTTAATTACTGCATGCAAACGGATTCAGCTAACCATCTCATTCACGATATATATCCTTTTTTCTGAAAGCAGCGGCAAGTTATGGATTGTCTAGTGGCGCAAACAAGTTAAGTCGGCCACTTTATGTATATATGTGTTTGAAGTTCTTGAGAATATCTAATAGAAATGTTATGAAAAGCACGCATATGCTCCTTACACTCAGAAAACTACTACAACAACAAGTAAAAAAAAACAAAATGATAAATAAACAAACGTCAAGCTATATGAGCTTAACGACAAAAGACATATAAAAGCGAAGAGAATAGAAATTCTTATAATAATAAAAAAAAAGAAACGTTGGTAGCTGTAGCAATTAAATAACAACAGCAAGAATTATAAAAGGCACAAGGCTTTATATTATATACAGCTTTCAATGTATATATTTGCATGGACGAAAGTTAACCCATATCGCGCCATCGATTTTTCGATAGGTTTTGGGCTCAGGAAAAAAAATTCCACTAAGCATAGCTAAAAAAATAATTTTCGACCCTGCAAAATTTGAGTTTTTTGCAAAATTGAACAACAAGTCCCAAAAATTAAAAATTTTTTTTTAAAACTGTTAATGCCAACGTTGGGTTAGTGGGATAGGAGCTATGAGACAAATTCGTTTTCATCGGCAACGGTTTTGCACGTTTCTGAAGAAACCCTTGAAAAGAAAAATGGCGAAAAAAATAATTTTTTTCAAAAATACACTCCTCAAAACCCAAAAAATATTTTTTTTTCAAAAACTGTTATCGTCAAAGTTTTTAGCGGAGAATTTTGAGTCGGACAGGGTATACATGAAAATTTTAAAATCAAATGAAAATTTTTTAAGTAGGTCATGAAAAAAACCTTAAAAATCAAAGAAAAAAATTCAAAAAACTCAAATTTTGCAGGCTCGAAAATTGTTTTTTTAGGTATGCTTAGTGGAACTTTTTTGTTCTGAGCCCAAAGCCTATCGAAAAATCGATGGCGCGATATAGGTTAATAAATCGACCCAGCTTAATGTATATATACCCTATATATGCAAATTATGTTATTGAGCATGTGTGTGTTAAGTCATTTTAATAAGAAAGGAATTAAAATGAGCAATGAATGAAGTAGAAAATTATGACACAACCAAGACCACTTAAGGCAAATTTGTGGTTGCTTAGTAAAAAGTCTTTGTAAGGCTCTTTGTGTTTATTTACATGGAAGGAGGCCCGGTTGTTGATATTCATACAAATTAAGTGGCATAAATGATGTCAAAAAACAAATAACTTTTTTATCACGTGAAATCAATTCAAAAAGGTTCCATACCGAGTTGCTCCAATATTTCCTGTAATAAGGAGGCACCTAGTCTAGGGGGCTAGGGCTGCGCCGAACTTTAAAGCAACCGACCACGTGCCCGAGGTGTCGGCCACCAAGGCGATATATACGTTTGTATTTCAATGGAGCCGTCTTGATATCGGACAGACTCGGAAAGAAACGATGATCCTATCGCAGTAAGGGCGCTGCTATGGCCCACGATTTTCTTCCCCATATTTATTATAACCCAGATAAACAACCCAAGATATTATGTTAATGAAGAGGATGAAATAGGTAAAACGCAGTCTCAGGCCAAGGAAGATAACAGCTATGCAAGCGGTGCGTCGGTCTCGGGAAGCGAACATGGGGTAGAGTTAACAAGCCTCGTGGAACGGCAGGTAAATCCAAACAGAGAATAAAAGTATAGAAAGGCACGGAGCAGTGCTATGGATTATCCAACGCTTGAGACTCAACAGAGTAAGCGCTTGAAATGGGCCCATGACGCGATAAAAGTAGGTCGAAAGCAGTTCAAGAGTTTTGCTACATGAAAGGAGGAAGAAGCTTCGAGCGGCAAAACTAATTGGCAACGTTCAGCTGAAGGCAACATCAAGAGGCAGAATAGACCCTGTCCCATTACAGCGATGCAGGTCAGCCATATAGATCAGGCAAGTGGGTCTAAAGCTGAAAGCAGATGGACCCCAATAGCGAGGTAGCAACTACCTTGAAAGCTAAAACCTCGAAGGCTGCAAGTCAAACAGAGGACGTGAAAATTGTGGATTTTCCAACAACTGATGTTGAAGGAGATGATAAGCTAAATGGAGGTAACGCTAAGGCTTTGGCTTTTTTGTAGGAACCAAACGAAGGTAAAACCAAGACAGGTGACAAATAGCCAGCGGCTGCGCATCTTTCAATTAGAGAGGAACCTGCAACACAACATTTACGCCTCTGTAAGAGAAGTCCTGAGGACAAAAATCGTAACATGCAAGAAGCGGTAGAGGTTAAAAAGCATCTCGAAAGCCTCAAAGCAAAAATCCAAGAGGAGATCATAGACATTACGATGTAGGCATTGGAGGGACACACACAGCCCAATGATACTACGAGTCTTGCACATTAACCTACAACACAGTCATCCTTGAAGAACTTTCGTTTGAGGTAGCGTTGATCCAGGAGCCAATGCTCTCATCGAGAGGAAAGGTTTGTGGGCGAAACGCGCGTAGATTTGGCGTGATCCGGCATCCTCCTATTGAATCCATGGTGCGAATGCACCACCAGCGAGTGCAAAATGCTAGTGAAATAGGAGGGGCTGTAGGAAATGATAGCGTTGAGTCTAAATTTTTTTACATTCTGCAATGTGATTTGTAGTTAGCAAAAATTTAAATGTCGCTTCAGATGTTGGTCCAACAACCAGGAATGTTCCTCATATTACATTGAGCTCTGAATGTGATATATCAAGGTATGAATGGAGAACCTTTCATAGGCCATTATTTTCAGGCCATGCATATGTCAGCTTCAGCATTTCGCTAAAACGGGAAAGGAGAAGGGATGAACCTTAAGAAACCCTAGGTGCATGAACTAGATGAAATTCCAAAAACATTTAGAAACATGTTAATGGAGATGAAGGGAATAAGAGAAAGATAGGAATAAAAGGTAAAATTGAAGAAAAGGTAGAAAAATAGAGAGTGATGAGAGGAAGATAGGTCCACTTTTCAAATGTGGGAGCAGCAGTGAGAGTGGGAGTGTAACAATATTTCAATTCGCTTTGGCTCCCTAATTATTAGGGGGTACTTAAGTGGGTGAGATAGTGGGAATAGGGAATGAAAGTTGTATTGGGAGAAAGAGTGGGATTGGTATTTGGAGCGGGAATGGGAGGAGAGTGAGAATGGAAATGGGAGTGGGAATAAGTTTGGGAGCGGGAGGGTGAAATAGAATGAGGAGTTAATGATGATAAAGGGAATAAAAGAAAGATAGGAATAAAGGGAGAAACTGAAGAAAAAGTAGTAAAATAGAGTAGTAATAAGAGGAAGAGAGGTCCACTTTTCAACTGAAGGCAAACCAATTTTCGAACAGGAAACTGTCTGCGAAGTGCGCTTGTTTATAATATAATAGAGTTATATGTACATTATGATGCCTGCATTTGTTATTCACTTATTTAAACTTCTACTTCTAAACTTGAAGCTATTCGATTACGTATACGCCCAGTGGATAGCAAATGCTTCCTTCTTAAACAATCGCCAAGCAAAAACGACGTTCTTTACATTTAAGTAAGACCTTCGTGCTGTGCAATTTAAGTTAGTGAGTACATCGACTTAACAAACAACTTATTTAAATGCAAAATAACATGCACGCACGAAAGTCTACTTTCTTAAACTCTTTTCAAAATATATTCACTGCAGTTTTTATTCAAAGATCGTCTTGCCTTACTTGCATGCTGAGAGCAAATGGCGCAACGTTTAAAAGAAACACAAACAACGAGAAAATGAAGACCTTAAAATATATATTGCATATTTTAAGGAGTATCAGCAGAATTATTGCATACTCATGGACAAATCGCAAGCTGCTTAGTACGACATTTCACTACTTTGACCGCAAGTGCTTTGGCTTGTTTGTTTGCTTATTTGCTTTAAGTTTTTTTTTATATTATTTATGCGGAAGTGTACATACATGCACAAACATGCACATACATGTGGAAACTTGAAATTGTTTTGTGTTTTGTTTGCATGCATTAAATATCAGCTCGTTTTGTATGCTGGTTTGCTTAGTTGGCAAATGGAATATACAAAGCTTACGGATAAGACTGCCAACTAAGCCAAAAAAAATAGCAACAAAACTGTTGACATCAGCAGCAGGTATAAAGAATATATATGTTTGTATTTATACATATACATGTGTGCGTGTGTACATGTGTGCATGTGTCATTTTAGTTCTTGCTGCCACGCTTCTGTTCAGCACTGATTTTTAGTTCTTTCCGTTTTGCCATTGCCACTTGTTTACAATAACAAATATGCAAATGTGTTAATAAAATAAAACAAACAAGCTTTATTGCAACTGGCATATATTTATTAAATTTTCATTGTAATTTTTAAAGCACTTTACTTAAATTTGAAGCCACTTAGCAAATTGCTTTAACAAATAGAAATAAAATAAATAAATAAATGTAAGGCGCGATAACCTCCGAAGAGATCTAAGGCCGAGCTTCTCTTCCAATTTGCGTCGTGCTCCTCTTGATTTTTCCCTACAAATTGGCCGGACGGGACCTACATGTTTTATGCCGACTCCGAACGGCATCTGCAAGGCAGATGAGTTTTCACTGAGAGCTTTTCATGGCAGAAATACAATCGGAGCGCTTGCCAGACACTGCCGAGGGGCGACCCCGCTTAGAAAAAATTTCTTCTAATTGAAAAATCTTATTTCTAAAATTTTGATGTTGCTTTGCCCGGGAGTTGAACCCAGGGCATACGGTGTGATAGGCGGAGCACGCTACCATCACACCACGGTGGCCGCCGTGAAATAATAGTTTAATATTTATTTGCATAAAATTGTGCACTTTAATTTCTATTTTTTTACAGAAAATAGCAACAAATTTATTAATATCAATCAACTTGAGTGTGCCTTCTGCTCATTCATTCGTTCTGTTGTTTATTACATTGCAATTTTCTTTAAATATTTTTTCATATTTATGTGCGTATTGAAGTCGCTTTCTCAGCATTGAACTTTCTCTATGCTGAAATGAATGGGACTCTGCCCTGAAAAAGAAATTGCTTGCTATTTGCTAGGAATTTCCCCCCGTTAGCTAAATTGTATGGCTATAAGTATGTAACAGATTTGCTAAATGGAAGCGCACGTGCAAGACGTCTATACATTACATATAAACATTAATGTGGAGCTCGTAACCATGGAAAAGTGAGAAATGAACTAGTTGTTCATATTATTTTGTGATATTTGTAAGGATTATTATCATAGGAAGGGGCTTGGCGCACCGTCATGAGTTGCCGTATAGATTTAATGGAAAGTGTTTAGCAACCTGCATGTCTTACAAAAAATAGGTACCCTCAATTTCGAGTCTCCTTACTTGAGGTGTTTTCCAAGCTTTTAACACTAAGTTATATGAAGTATGTATATATTATTTATCAAAATTAAGTGGTATACAATTCTTTATTGAAAACATAGTTCGGCTTCCAAGTTTGCTTTGACGCTCGGAATAATCCATTTTAAATAATTAAAAATTTGAAAATTCAACTTAAATGTGCTCAAGAAGAGTGTAAAAATGGTATGGTCATGCTAAATAAATGAACTATTGTAGTGTTGCGTGGAATTCACCTCACTTCGAATGCGCTTAACGTTACAAGTATACAATCAAAACACCCAGATAACCACCATGAGTTCATTCGCATTTGCCAAATCGCCCAATATATTGATTCGTCATACCAACCAGCTTACGCGCGGATCATATTGACAATATGTAGGTCAATACAGTAATTTGCTGACAAACCGTTTCACATTATTAAGTCATGCACTTCTAGTATGTAAACATTCATGTAAGTATGTATGTGTAGGTTAAAAACTTTTGTATAAATAGAAATGATTTTCGTCAATAAATATGAATCGCATTTTAACGCTATAAATCGGCGTTTAAAATACATTTTCGTTCCAATTTATTACACTCTTCACCTGAAATATATCCCGACGAACAACGCAGCCAGCAGTGCCTTGCGGTTTTCACTTAAAGGTAGCTTTAGAAGCTTCAACCAACTTTGTAGGAAGAAAGGATTTTTGTTGGACTCCCCTTTAGTGACTCAACGCAAAATCAAAGGGAATAGTTTGAATGCCACGCAACCAGTAGAAGGCCGAATGATGCTGCTCTGCTCAAACTTTCTTCATTGATAAAACAATAAATGTGTACAGGGATCACAAAGAGCTTACTATTTCGCTGCTAGCTCTAGCACAAGACTTTATTGCATGGGTATTTGAATTGATGGAGTATCTGTTAGAAAGCTAGATACAAGTTCGCTGAAAAGCTGAGAACGTCCTCTTTTTATGATAAACGTTCAGAGTTACCTAACATGCGGAACCTAAGGTTCAGCCAGACTGCACCTAAGACAGGAAGGTACTTTCTGAGCTTATGCCATTGGTTAAACTTGCACGTATATATGAAAACATCTTTCAAAATTTAGAACATTAAGCTCAGATCGCGGTGAGTCAAGCGGGGAAATCGTTTAGATCGCCTGAAAGCAGTCGTCATAAAATAGAAATAATTCTGTATACCAGATGTTTTAAAATAAGATATCTAGTGAAATTTGTTTCAGATGGTTAAGACTTTAATAAGAGGTTAAACACCACGTCACAATTTTGGATAATAAACTGAAAGTTTGTAGCGCTAGCCCACTAAACGGTCTGCGATAAAGGGTGAGCCTTAATGCAACACGTTATAACCTGACTCTTTTCAATGGTATTCATCCTTCTCTACGGAGTTACGCTATGGAGTCGTCAATACTTGCAAGAGGCCATAGTGATAATAACAGCGGCACTTTTCTCCATTAGGGTCATGCTCAACCTTTTTCGGATAAATCTGTATAATGTAGTCCAGGCAAGTTGAGGTGTAGTGACGTCGCCTTTCTAATGCTTAAGATGTATGAATACTAACAGTTCTTACTCCCTATCCGCGCACCATACGCACTTTAACGAATGGCAAAGTGGCTAATGGTGTCTAACTAATTAAAAACATCTGTCATTTGCCCAAATCCTAAGGCGTTAGTTAATACAGCGTGTTTAAGACTTATATACTGTCCACAGAGGAATTTTTAATTTGAAATTAATGCCCAATGTCTTACGGGCACAACTTTTTGCTGAAGAACTTAGCATATTCTCATGTAGTCAACTTTCTGCTTTGCAGGTACCTCAAATGAAGCAATATAGCTTATCTCCAATTTAGTTTGTTGACCAATCTTAAAGCTTGTTCACACGGAACGATAGTTGGGCTCCAAAATAATTCACTTTTTGGTTAGCGAAGTGCTTCGTTCACACGCCGATGTGCACCTCTTCCGCTTTGCATTGGCTGCATCAAATCAGCAATTTCTTCTTTTAGATTTGCTATATAATTGTAGACCATACTGCAACTACTTTATTCAATTGTTTGTACTTAATAAAATCAAATCTCTCTTAACTATTTCGTTCTTTGCTTCAAATGTATTTCTCCGGAGCTATCTGTTTTTGGTCACAATGTACTAAGTAATACTAAACGAAATAGTTCGCTCTTAAATTTTTTATGAATTTGATGTAGTCCGTCGCTTGGGTTGGGGCTGAATGAATAAAGAATGAGGGAGAAAACTACGATTGAGGGGCCCTGAACGGGTATCTAGTAGGGTGTAATTTGGACATATATCAAATTAAAATAGAAAATATCGTTTCATATCCTCCGCTTTAATTTTCTTCAGAAATTTGTAGGCAAAACAAATTATCTTACATTTAAGAAAACAAGCTTACTTTTACGCTCCATCCTAACGCAGTTATGCATAAATACCTTCAACTATTCACTTTTAGCTCACTTTGTGTTTTGTTGTATTTCTATGCTTTGATAAATGGTTTCTCATTTATTTGCATAAACTAAAAACAGCAGCCCTCTAAAATACAAGAACTGGATAGACCTAGCTTGCATGGGATTTGTTGTCGTTGCCTTTGAGGCTTTAAACGTCTAATGTTGATATATTGCACTGCAATACGTTAAAGCAATGATGCAGTGACTTGGTTGAGTGAAGGTTCTGTGATATTTCAATTTAATGCACAGCAGTCTGGCAGTCTGGCAGTGTTATGCAATTAGTTGCTGAATCATCTACATGTTATGTACACACTTGAGTATGTGCAGACGTGGAACCATGATACTTTTGTTTAGTAGTAAATGACTTAATTTTATTTTAGCATTCGAAACCAATTCAATTATTCATTGTAAATACTTTAAAGGACTACGAGGCTTGTTAGTCAATATGTGGGTATGTACATACACAGATCTTCAAATTTCATTTTGTTGTAATATTAACTGCAAATTACGGATAATTGGCTTGAAGTATATTAAAGTTTGATAACATTGGTTTATTCAACCGAATAAAATAAAATAAAAATATTAAAATAAATTATTCATCAGCAAGCAGAAGCATTTTTTGGTCTTTGATATTTAAAATTCGTTTATAATTGGATGGGAAAGCTGCTTATGTTTTTAAGTCACAATTGAATCTTGAAATTGAAGTATCACCGGGTTAGCCAGGTATCATCAGCTCTACTGCAATGGCTATCCAAAAAGCTTATACGGCATTGGTAGTCAATGCGATTTGGGATAAATTTATAAAAATCCTGATCGCACGCAAACTGCTCCAGGATCATGAATGCAGCGGCCGTCAATTATTGGCCTACCATAACGGCTTTGCAAACCTTCCTAGAGGTGTCTCTATGAACCTTGCATGCCCTTGTGCAAGGATAGTTTGGTACGTTGTTGTTGTTGTAAACGCAAAAACACTCCCTGAAGGTTAAAGAAGCGTAGGCAGTTTTCTGCCGCATATGGATCCCATACGCTCCTTTACAAACACCTTCTGATACCAGCTCGAATACCTCAAGATCGACTATTCTTCTCCTCGAACTTTTGGGTCTGTGGATTTTAGTCGCCTCTTACGACAGGTATGTATACTTCAGGTATACTTCTTAGTACCCTCATCGACTGGGAGCGATAGCTTAGCATAGAACCACGTGAACTGAACGTTGTAGACTAAATGTCGAACTCTTCGTTTTACTAGAAGGTAAGGACTTTCTACACTAAGGGCGACCTAGTTATGTCCACAAATTATGCGCTTGCCTGACACCACCTTTAATTAGGTATCAATGTCCTTCAAAAAAATTCGTTGATTTTAAGTGTACAGCTCATGGTTCATCTTTTATCTTCAAATTTTGCCTTATAACCCCTTTGCAGCGAATATATGAGAGAGTCACGCAGCGCATATATGAGAGAGGACTGCCTCCGAACTGGTGGTAATCGGCATTTGGTAGCAATCCTAATACCAACAGTTTTTAAGTCTAAGCTATATGTACTGAATCCCAACGGGAAAAGTGTCAGTGAAAGCACTACAAAGAGATAGAATTAGAACCACTACCGTACCTGAATGCAATAGTTTTGTGTTAGTTCGGACCTTGTACAATTCGCTATCCGGTATCCTGAAAATAATATTCTTATTTTTCGTAAGTGATAACAACCATGTAAAACCCTCAATCAAAGCTAATTTGTTATATAGCTTTGTTAAATCTGCGCAATCCTTAACAACAACAATCAAATTCGTCTTTATTCAATTACGAACAAAAACAATGAACAAATCTAACAACGAATTAAATGTAAACGAGAGAGACTAGACAACGTTCTCAATAGGATGTCCTATCGTTTTCCACCCAACCAATTATGTCAGTAATTACATGTTACCCCATACACACACACACGCACACACACTCAACTAAACAGACACTAGAGTAAAAGCTCAGCCGCTAACCGGAAGCTGACGTGCTGCCTGTGCTTACTAAGCAAATACTCAAAAGGGCTTGTGTATTTGTGGTTGATTAAAGGATTCTAATAAACTTGCACTACATACATACATAAAAGAATGTGTACGTATGAACGTGAAACCTGACAGACAGCTATACATTTGTATTAAATGGACATTTTGCTGTAAATTTTGTCCCTTTGGTAAGCTGAATGCTTTTATAATGACTTGCCCTAACAAGAGTCATATTGACTACAACTTTGTGTATGTGTGCGTGTGTGTCAAGTGACGTTATTAAACCATACGGTTACTAGACTTCGTTCTGCTTGCTTTAGTTGCTCTTGTTGTTGTTCGAAAAATTATGAAGTCAAAGTGTTGAACTCGATTCGAGTGACTGAACTTTAAGTGTCATTTTATTATGCTCTCTGCAATTAAACTCGACATTTATGTACATTTAAGTGGGTGGCGTAAGTAGTTGACGCTCTCGAATGATAACAGTTATGAGGGTAATTATTGAAATGAGCAGCGAGTAGAAAACTTCAATGACATATGAACGCTAGCTTATTTAGAAGGATGCTAAATAAAATTACTAATGAAAAGTATGATACTAATTGGTAATAGAATTTCGTTAGTGGGCTTTAATTTATTATGAATTAGGTTAGGTAAGGTTAAGTGGGCATGGTAATTTTCCACACTCTGGAAGTTTTGTCCTTTGTCATATTCTTCAGTGGTTGTTGAGTGATGGTACTTTTGTACAACCAGATAACTTTATGGCAGTCCCCATCGAACCACTTTCTTCCTCGGATGAACTTGAGTAGGAAGCAAAATATCCATCTTCCCAACCTGTGTAGAAGTCCTGGACATCGACAGAGAAAGTGATGAATCTACTCTTCTTTCCCCGCAAGCGAGCTTTTGCCTCAGGCCTAACCATCCGTAGGCGTACAAATATGTCAACCTCGCTTATGTCTTTTTTGTAACTTTTCCTGGCCGTCTCACCTTCAAATTTATTCCCATTATTATCGTTATGCCCACGAACCCAGCAAAAGAAAGTGCTGAGATACCTTATGGATGCCAGCTATATCCGGCTTTACCAGCTATATCTGGCTTTTAAGGCGACCTGGCTGTCTACAAATATCCTTTCATTGGTGTTTTTACTATGCTATTCTGGAGCAGTCCGGCTGCTTCCTTCATGGAGCGCACCTCACCCTGGAAGATCTTGCATGAGTCAGTAAATCGGTTCGACTGGTTTACCTGCAGACTTTTTGAATACATTCCATCTGGAGTTCTTTATCCATTTTCTACGTAGATTGTAATGCTCCTACCACTATCTAGGCCTATGAATTTCATTCCAAATTTTTTTCTAGAGGACACTCCTATTTGTGAGTGGAAGTCATGACAACAGCCCAATTATTTAAATGGCGGAAAAGTAAAACTGTTCCCCAGCAATTAGAAAAATATTTATGCAGAGCTAACAATAATAAGGAGAAGAAGTGTTCTTAAAATTCTGACAGTCGAATAGGATAAAACAATCAAAATTTATTTTTAAAAATTGAATTTGTTAAACACCCATAGTTAATCACCCTATCACCTAATCAATCTACAAACAATTATCATCTATTCAAATTGTTTACCGAAACTGCTCACCAAGAAAACCCATATGGAAATCAGTGTAAGAGGACGGGTGAATTTATATTACATTTAATGACTTCCGCTCATAACATTCAATTAAACTTCATCTAATCAACCTCATATATGATTGCATAGATGTTGTATTCACGTTTGTCATATATGAGTTATTAGCTCCGTGTCGTTTAGCAAAGCTCATACCAACAATTTGCCGCAATTGCTAAGTAATTGCCATGCTAAGCTTTTGACTTTTTTTCGCTTCCACATTACTGACAATTTCTAACGACGAAGCTGTGAGTTGACGCACTTGAACGTAAGTATGTAAATATATACATACTATGTAACTGTTTTTATGCATGAATAAGCAGTCTGGGAAAGTGAACATCATTTCACTTCACTTAAATGTGTAAACTTGATGAATGTAAATTATATGCATGCCCATGTATACTAAGGAGCTTACATATTAATTACAAATATATACACAGTTGCATGCAAAGAAAATGAAATATGTCTTGTTCACACGTTTGTACAGATAAGATTCGAAGGCAACTAGTGGCCCATCAGCAATTAAATCAAATTTACGGCGCATCTAACATAAGTTGCCTGTCGGCACCCAACTTGTTACATGCACACACGCACACACACATTTGTAAGTGTGAAACATTTTTGTCTAGCCTGACCCTGCTTATTAGTTTGTTCCTCACTCTTTTAGCGCAATTTGTTGTAAACGTCCCGCTTGTGACACCTTTTTCTGCCACCTTCCCACGCACATGAGAACGCTTTTTCGTTTTACTCAACGACGTGCTTGTATTTGTTTTTTCCCCCTGTTATTAGCTAGTGCTTTTTCTATGGTTTTTGTTGGTCTTTTTTCTTTACTTTTTTGCGCTTTTCGTATAAGTCGTACGCCCATTAACTGTTGCTGTGGTTCATTATTACAGAAGGCTAATTAATTTCATTAGCTGGAAGAAAATAAGGTGGAAACAACCACAATTACAAACAGCCAACAACAATAACAATGCAAAGTACATACATATATACATGACCACAATGTTTTTCGTTGAAGGCGGTGGAAGGGGGTGGAGTAGTGCAGTCACCGGCAATGATAATGTTAATGATGCTCATGCATAACGCACACTCATGAATATACATACATACATGCTTACATGTGTACATTAGTATTAAGTATATGTGACTTTTTGCCACATTATATAGCATACCTTTTGGCGTTACAGGAGATGTGCTACAAATACAAGCACAGCCAAGCAAGGAAAGCAACACGAAAGCACGGAAGTTAGCAGAGGTAGTATAATAAATATACAAACAAAGTTACATATGCAATATGGCAAGAACGTACTACGAGTAAGTCATGAAGGCTAAAAGCCTGAGGTATTAGGCCCATCCTTTCATATGATTCTATGTATTTATTTGGTCGATTTGTTATAAATATGTATATCTACCCTGCAAAAAATTATGCGCTTAATCCCTAAAAAGATTGGTCTCCGATTGATCTCTTTTGTCCACATTTGTGCATAATTTATCCCCTTTAGTCTCTTTCGTGTACAGTTGAGATTTGTCAGTTAGAAATGTATGTAATATAGGAAATATTAAAAAAAACGGCAACAAAATTAGAAAAATAAAAAGATTACACGGGATTGAATCGAATTTTTAAAGAAAAATGCGGAGCCCAATACCGAACCGAAGTTAGGGTTAAATTTTAGGAGAATATTTTATATTCCATTTTGAAAAGCGGGCGGTCAACTTACATCAAATAGATTTGGTGGCGTGGCAAACCTTTCGATTCTGTTTCTGCCATGAAAAATGCGACTAGTCCCTATTTGAGCCCTTATTGATCCGAAAAGGGGTTAGTCTTCATATGTGCCCATATGGGTATAAGGTGGATTGGTCCTATCGATCCCTTTCGGGTATAAATGGGTACAATTGGTCTCTTCATAGGACATTATCAAACAAAAGGGAACAGTTCAACTCAAACAAAGAGATCAAAACTGGCATTGGTCGACTACTCCTTTGGGACTCATCCCGGATTCATCCTGAATTAAGCACATTTTTTGTAGGGTATTATGTCGGCTATCGTTAGTGTATTTGCGTGTGTGTGTGTGTATGGATGGCTGCTCATTTACAATTGTATGCATATTTAATTTCCAGTTGTGCTTGTCTACTTTCATTTCATTAGTTAATATATGCGAAATGGATTTACATGATTGAATTAATTTGCATTAAATTGAAAACAAAAACGCAACTAAATGGCCAACTGAATTGAGCGAAACGTTAAATCACTGAAGCGAAGATCTTTAAGTGAAGGCGAGAACAGCACAAAATAAAAACCTAACAAATGCAGTGAATTTTCCCCTAATACTTCAATTGACTGGATGAATTTAGCATCGTTCCGAACTGCACTTGAGCAGAGGTCAGAAAATGCATCAATTTATTACCCTAAGCTTTGGTATGTTATTTCATCGAAGCCAAATTTGGTTGGTTTATCCTTATCCCACAAGTGGTTTCTTGTCTTGAACGGTCTTGCTTCTCAAAACAAGAATTATTAAATTTCCAAGATAGCATAATTCGGTATGGAAAAAAGGGCATTGTCACGCCCCCAGGAAAATTAAAGTTTCCATTTCTCATGCCAATGTATCAAATTTGAATCAAATTTGTGGTACAGATCTCTGAGAATATTGGATTTCTACGCCTTCATATCGAAACAAATACAAATTGATCGCATTTGCTAAACTTAGTATAGAAAACCTTCGTGTTATAAACAATATTTTCTTAATTTTTCTTTATATAAAGCGTATGAAAAGGAAGTTGGAGTACGACTGTAACTCTGAAAAGGCACCTAAGACAAGTTGGGATTATGGCTTAAAGAGATACAATACATCACCGTCACGACGTACGCCATTTTCCATGGAGGAAGCTAAGACTTATAAAAACTAACGTAAATACTTTTACTTAGAAAAAAGTGTGTAGAATTCATTAAAAAAATAATAATAGCTTGTCAACTAAGAGCATTGCCTATTTATAAACACTAATTTTTCACACCCACGTATTATAATTAGCAAAAAATAAAATGCAACATACATTTGTGATGTGGCTGACGTATATCGAAAGTAGAAAATTCGAAAAGTATGACGGATGCGGCGACTGATACGTTGCTTATTTGGGGTCCACCATTAAAGTAAACACAGCCAACATTGCTGTCAGTTTCTTCTTTGTCCGCCAAGTGAGTGACGTATTGTATCTGTTTAAGCTATTAGTACTACAATATGTACATTAACCTGGGTCAATTGTATGGACGAAAGTTAACCGATATCGCGCCATCGATTTTTCGATAGGATTTGGGTTCAGGAAAACAAGTTCCACTATGCATACCCAAAAAAATAATTTTCGAGCCTACGAAAAAAAAATGGCGAAAGGTAAATTTTTCGATCAAAACACTCCCCAAAACCCAAAAAATATTTTTTTTTCAAAAAACCGTTGTAAAACGTTGGCGATAACAGTTTTTGAGTTTTGGGGAGTGTTTTGGTCGAAAAATTTACCCTATCGCCATTTTTTTTGCAGGCTCGAAAATTATTTTTTGGACATGTGTAGTGTAGGGCTGGAAAAGTATCGATATTCGGCATACTCGATATTTTCGATATATAAGAGGGAGGGTATTGATATATCGCGATATATATCGAATTTTTTGTTATAGTGAAAAGCGCTTACTCAATTTAAAAGCAATATCAGGTATATATCAGAAATTTATGTAAATATAAACGAAACGATCATAAAACACATTCTGCAAAGTTGTCCACGATGGTAGCTTACACAGCGAAGCGAGGGTATATACAAAGTTACGACACCCCTTTGTCATCCACTATGGGAAAAGGTCGAACGTCTGCGGTGGCTAAACCCCAGTAGGGTGCTGGGAAAAGCCTTTTACGTGATGATGGATCTTCATATGTTTTTTCATATAAAAATTAATCTTATTTGGCGAGCTATGTGAATCGAAATTTGCAGTTGTATGCGTTCGTTCTAGATGATGAAGTAAATTGGACGTATTACCACTAGTTGTGTAACATTTTTTGCAGTAGTATTACTGATTTTGTCAAAATGGGTCCAAATGCTTGACTTTGTACTTCGTAGCTTTTTGGCAACACAATTTTCGTCTTCAAACTCAATAATGTCTTCTGTTGCTTGTATATCTCCGTATACGAATACATGTATATATGTGTATATAATATGAAAAAAATAACGTAACTTTCACATTGAACTTTTGTAAGAATTTTTCAATATTCTGAGCCACCAACTTGTTAGGTATTCATGTAAAATAAACACAAATCTGACATAATGTATGTAATTTTATTTACCAAAGTTTTAGACGCTAGTAATTCTGCCGCTAGAAAAAGGAATAAGAAATGGGAATAAAGTACTCGATATTTAGAAAAAAACATCGATAATCGCACCACGAACCTGGTATCGATGTATCGATATTTATATCGATGTATCGATATTTATATCGATACTTTTGCAGCTCTAGTGTAGTGGAACTTTTTTTCCTGAGCCCAAATCCTATCGTAAAATCGATGACGCGATATCGGTTAATAAATCGACCCAGTCTAATGTACACATTATTGCTTTGTTATGGATAGAAACAGTTGTCGCGAATTATCAGATTAGTGTCGACGTATTATTCTGCATTTCATTTCGATTAGTTGTCGGTTTTTCATTCATACATTCGTATAACATTGGCGTTTCGATTTGTATGATCGACATGTTTTAAATTTTTTATTGATAACAATGAGTACTGTGGAGTTTTCAGTATTTGTTGGAGTTATCGGTATTTTGTTGGTTTCTCGTCGATGTGTTATCGTTTGTTTTGTTTTAATGGAAAATGTTAACGGTTTA
>JARSSU010010548.1:0-35533 GCA_029619165.1 Eurosta solidaginis
TTTTATTATTATAACATATATATTAATATCAATGGCTGGTAAAGAAATTTTATCAATTCAATTGTTGCTGTCCGTTGGACCGAACTTTTCTGAATAGACCCGATATCGAGTTATGTACAACGGGTTTGCCCAATTTTAGCGATACTGTTCGCCACTATCTTCTCACTTCTGTGATGGTTTTTGTTGGTTTACCTATTTTCCAATTTTTTTTTATCAGAGCTCAATATTGCCCCTTAAGTGGATTCAAGTGTTTGCTAACATAACCAAACCAATTTTGGAAGACACAAGCGTAATGTGGTTCAATTATGACGACTTAGGAATGCCATTAGACGTTTTTGAAGACATTCGTTCAGTATTGATGGTTCCCATCGTAAAGAACGGGATTTACGCCCGCATAAAGATACTTCGCGAAAGTTTTGGTGAGTATTATCGAGGTTGGTGACCCTTCTCCGAAAATACATACATATATCCATCTCGGGAACTATTTAATATAAACACACTGAACCGTATTGAACCAAGGCCAGCCCCCATCCCATGAGGAACTTGGAGCCGCCATAGCCTCGCCATCATCAGGTTGACAATCGGGTTGGAGAAGCTATAAATTGCGCTGGCACCCCCTTGAAAAGAGGGGCGCTACACAACCCCTTGAATCATTTGGGTATTTCAGTCGCCTCTTACGATAGCTATCTATACCTGCCCTACCCGCTGAGTGCTTCTAAAATACTTTTCGTCGTTCATAATACATAAAATTTTTGTTTGCCAATTTGATCTCACAGAGCTTACGTTCAGGGGAAATCCTTATTAGGGATAGAACATTCTCCAACTGGGCGTCTGTAGATAGCTTTGAGCGGACACTTCTTGGCTTGTCCTCACAAGCCACCTTTGTTAAAGCGCAGAAGCTTTCTTCGGTCAGGGTCATAGGATGATTCTATGACTTTCGCCAACTTTTTGTAACTAACATTGTTATTATCGCAAAGAGGATAAATTATAATAAGAGCCACCAGTTTGGTACGAGTGGCGAGTAACTCGCTGGAAATAAAAAAATATATGCCGAATGTTTTCTATGACGGAGTTTTTGAATTTTCTCCCATTTATCCGTGTGGTTTAGGTACCTTATGCAACTGTGATTTTTAAAAAGAGAATTAATTAATTAAAAAATACAGTCGGAAAAATAAACACCTATACCCTACGAAAATGTATAGACATTTTATGCACATCTCACCCAAAAAACCAGCGACTACCTCATATAAAACATCGAGCAAATAGCTCGAGTAGAAGACTGACGTTATTATAATTTATCCTCTTTGATCATTGGTCCAAATGTCATTGGTACACTTACATGTTTGCAACTCTCTAGGTAGGCGCACAAAGGAGAGTTGGAAGACCCATCTAGCGGCAATTATTGAAGACTCGCGGCAGTTGTTAAATACATAACTCGCTACAAAACGAGCTGTGCTTAATAGAGGAGACACGAACCTCTGTTGGCCATAGTGTATAAACTATAGCTGAATGGCCGGCTGTGTTGAATTGTGAAAAAGCCTGGGCGCTTTGTGCCATATTTTTCGTATATCGAGCGCCCGACGCTTTTTCACAATAAAAGGGTACGCTCACACAGCACCCGATTTTGATTGCCCGATGCCGGTCGTAAAAGCCCCGACACAAGCAGTTTTTCATATACATAGATGAGTTTAACACATGCGTATGCATTATGAGTAGATTGCACGTATTTTTATGGAGAAGGTGCCATCTGATATGGAAAAGTAGCCAACTCTCAAATTTTGTTAAAAGCTAACCATAAGAAGAATTTGACATTTGATTTGGCTAAGGGTGCTGGCACACCTTGCAAGTATAATTATTTTTCCCATTCGTTGGTAAATTTTCTAACATTTTTCACAATTAAAAACTGCAATATAACAAATGAGTACGACACAAAATATGTTAGCAAGTATTTTTGTTATATAGGGAGAATGTTTATACGAGTGCTTCGCGAAATTTTGTATGTGAATGGGCAAGGTGAAATGAACTTCAATTGCCAAGTCTGAATTTCCTTCATATTTAGAAACGCAACATCTTGGTTGATTGTGGCGATGTTATTGGAATGCTTGTGTTTAAACGCATCTATATGAAAAATGTCATTGTGCCGCGGCCTTAACGGCAAATTAATAGATATACGGAATTCATTTTTATAGTTAAAGGGCGACTTAATGGTGACCTATAACCATAAAGCCATAACCAGATAAAACAGCTGATCACACCCTACCTTATGGAAATCAATGTAATCGAGTTAGCGTTATGGTATGGCACCATTAATCGACTACATTGATTTCCATAAGGTAGGTTCGATCAGCTGTTTTATCTGGTTATGTCTTTATGGTTATAAGTCACCATTAATTCGCCCTTAAATCAGAGAATGTGTAACTGAAGATAACCGCCAACAGAACGAATATTGGGAAACAGTAAAGCATCAACTCGCGGGTAGGTAATTCACCATTGGGGAAATGTGGCATGAAATTCGTTCCAACGCTAGAAAAATATTATTTTGATATAATAAACACAATTTAACTATTTTTTAACGTTTTCAATAACTTTTTTTGTGAAATTTCAACGAAAACACCGCGTTTTTTGCTAATCTTCAAGTAGGCAATGTGGTGAATTACCTACCACCAGTTTGACAATTTCTCTTGCTGTCCGTCGTTGGTTATTCTCTATAAATTTATGTCTCTAGTTAAATGCACATATGTATATGTACATTCAAATTCATTCGAGTTTAGTACAATATAACAGTGGTTCCCAAAATGAAAACTGTGGCTGTGTGAGTAAAATTAAAATCATCTTATTGGTAGTGATTTAGTTGTTGATGAAAAATCAATGACATAAGACGTATGCATGCATGTTTGTTAACACACAAAAAGTAATTCGTAAATATGCCATACAAATACTACTTTATTGCTTGAGTCTAAGGAAAAATTTTAACAAAATAAATTGTTAACATTAAACCATGAAAACATTCTGCGCATGAGCGCTTGTTTGCAAAGTATCTTTTAGCAAATGCGCAAATAAACAATATAGGTCCGACACATAAGCAGTTTTTCATATACAGTCGGGCCTCGATTATCCGTGATCCGGTTAACCGGTAACCCCGATTAACCGTGATAGCCAAAGATCAGTCTATTGTTTTTTCTTTGCAGTGTTTTCAAATTGTTTGCTTCGATTAACCGTGATTACCTCTATTATCCGTGATGGCAGCGAAAATTGTGTTTGTGTTAATAGCACGTCACTGTAGGTGAATATGTACATATGTATGTATAATAAACATGAAAACGGGGAATTCCCTTATTTGACGATGAGCCAGAAGCATTTACAAGTTATTATTATAGTTTAATTTTGAAATTTGAGAAGTGCGGGTGGTTAGATCTAATATATTTAGTATGGCACCGTTACCAGTGGTAAAAAGAAACAGAAACGTTTTAAATATTGAAGATAAAGTAAAAATAATTAACGAGCATTTGAAAAATAATGCGAGTGTTAAAATGATAGCTCAAAAATACGAAGTTGGGATGCAGACCGTTTATGACATTTTAAAAAGCAAAGACAAGCTTTTAAAGTTTTGTGCAGAGATTGATTCGGTGGTTGGATTTCGTAACCGAAAAACTTTCAAAGACAGCTGAAGAACCAAAAGTAGATTTGGCACTTTACGAATGGTTCAGACAAGAGCGTTTTAAAGGCACTCCAATTACAGGACTGATGATAAGATAAAATATACCACACAAAACTAAACATTGATTCTGAGTGTGAATACTCCAACGGGTGGTTGCAAAATTTTAAGAATATACATGGAATAAAAAGACTTCATGCTGAAGGAGAAAAATTTTCAGCAGACTATGTAAGTGCCACAATGTTTGTAGAACAATTAAATGAATTGATATCAACGGAAAATCTTACCAGTGAGCAAATTTATAATGCGGACGAGACAGGCCTTTTTTGGAAGTGTTTGCCCGAGAGCAGTTTGGTTTGTCATAATGAAAGATTCATAGATGGACATAAGGTGTCAAAAGAAAGACTAACCATTTCAGTTTGCGCTAATGCTGCTGGTACACACAAGTGCAAAGCTTTAGTTATTGGTAAAAGTGCTCGTCCAAGAGCCCTAAAAAATGTATACGACCTTCCCGTAATTTATAAGGCCAATTCAAAAGCATGGGTAACGCAAACAATATTCGTAGAATGGTTTACCAAAAACTTTGTGCCAGCGGTAAAAGAGCATCTTAAGAAAATCGGTCTTACGGATGATAGCAAAATCCTTCTGTTATTGGACAACTGCCCGGCACATCCAGACGTTCACGATTTTAAGGCTAAAAACGTTATTGTAAAATATTTGCCACCGAATTGTACGTCCTTGATCCAACCGATGGATCAGGGTGTAATATGGAGTTTTTAATGCCATTATCGTAAAACTATAGTGCAAAAACTAGTCTCGTCAAATAATAGAGAATATTTTAAGAAAGAATTTAATATAAAGAAAGCCCTGTGATCCATTGATAATGCTTGGGACGCTGTTACTTCTGAAGTTTTGAAGAACGCTTGGAATAATTTTTTATGCCCAGATAATGAAGGTGCGTAGGCATATTTTTATAATTTTATAAAATATTTTCATGCAGAAATTCATTGATTTTTGTTATAGGTATGGACATATCGAATACGCACGTGAATGTGGCACAAATGATCAATATTACGGATGACTTTACCACAGAGGATATAGAGACGTGGCTGAAATGTGATCAAAATGCCTCCCAATTTGCTGTTTTGTCAGATGAAGGCATTATAAGCATGGCAAACAGTAACTCAGATGAACCTGAGCGAGACAATGGATTAGAAGACACTGATGAAGACGATGTAATTGTTTCAGAAACCACTTTAAAAGAAGCGATAGAGGCATCAAGCACATTGCTGAATTCCCTGGATAGCCCTGGTTGTCCCGAAATTACAGAGCAGGATAAAATTCAAGTTTATCGCATACAAGAAAAACTTATAAAAGAAAATTATAAATTGAAAAATATTAGACAAACAATATTACACGACTTTATTTAAGAAATTGTATCCTTTTGTTGCTTGAAGTCATTGTTTTGCCTCATGTTTTCAGTAGAAAATTTCATGTATACATACATTGTATTTAATATAAAAATGTGCATAATTTTTTTGAATTATTTTTTTTAATGTAAATACATATGTATGTACACCAATGTTCACTTGTTAAATAATAAAAATATTAAAAAAACTATAATCAAAATTGTTATTCCAATAACCGTGAAAATCGATTATCCGTAATGCTTCTGGTCCCGACCATCATGGATAATCGAGGTCCGACTGTAGATGAGTTTAACACATGCTTATGCATTATGAGTAGATTGCACGTATTTTTATGGAGAACGGTAGAATGAGCGACACTGGCGCCATCTGATATTGAAAAGTAACCAACTCCCCAATTTTGTTTCAAGCAAATCACAAGAAGAAGAATTTTTACATTTGCTTTGGCTAATGATGTTGGCACACTCTGCAAGTTAAATTATTTTTCCCACTGGTTGGTAAATTTTCTAACATTTTTCACAATTAAAAACTGCAATATAACAATCGAATACGACACAAAATATGTTAGCAAGTATTTTTGTTGTATAGGAAGAATGTTTACAACAGTGCTTCGCGAAATTTTGTATGTGAATGGGCAAGGCGTAATAAACTTCAATTGCCAAGTCTGAAGTTCCTTTGTATTTACAATCACAACATCTTGGTTGATTGTGGCGAAGTTATTGGAATGAATAAGCTTGTGTTAAACGCATCTATATGAAAAATGTCATTGTACCGCGGCCTATAGCCTCATCCGATGTTGCTACTCTGCTTGTTCAGCGTCAACCAAAGAGGAATAAAGACGAAAGAGAATAATAATACGTGTGAAGTGGCGCCAATAATTATTTCACTAGCTGAAGACCGCTGTTATAGAATATGATGAGTAGGCAATAAAGATAAAGAAGTTTCAAAATGAAATGAAATACAAATGAATATGTGAGGTTAAAACAGACATAATAGTGTAAATGACATATATTTATTTTACGTACAAAGCGGGTTTCATGGAAGAATTGCTGTGCCGCCAAAGAATGCAGCGAAACCGCGATACTTAAGAAAGTGCTATCTAAAGGAGACGCAGTCCAGGGACTGATAAAAAAGGACGACGGGGAATGGTCACATAGTAGTGAAGCGTCCCTAGAGCGCTACTTAACATAAACTTCCCATCAGGAGATGATGCGGAAGAGTTATGTAACCACGTCTACAGTCCTAATACGCAGCGAATGGTACCAGGATTGGTGACAAAGACCAAAATTGAATGAGCAATAAGAACGTTTGCTATGTTCATATCGCCGGGCCCAGATGGGATATTTCCTGGTATGCTGCAGATGGCCGGTGGAAGGATTATAGAATGGCTAAGAATAATCTCAGGGTTGCATAAAACTGAACAACGTCCCGCAATCTTGGAGAACGGCTCGAGTAGAGTTCATACCGAAAGCAGGAGAAGCCAGTCATCTGCACCCGAAAGACTACAGGCCCTAGAGAGATTAATAGATGTATATATAAAATCAAAAATGAATGAGGAATTATTCGCTTCAGCACAACATGCTTACACCAAAAGCAAGTCAGTCGATACTGCATTGCATAGGGTGGTTATGAATATAGAGAAGGCCTTGGCACACCAAGAATATGCCCTATGTGTTTTTATGGACGTTGCCGGTCTCGAAAAAGCAATCATGGACAGTCTCAACTCGATTGAAGTTCATTCAGCTTTAGTAAATTGGATCGGCTCTATGTTAAGCTGCAGAATGATCACATCGCAATGCGGTCTGTACGAGGCAACGAAATCTGTAAACAGAGGAACGCCACAGTGTGGGGTTTTATCACCAATGCTCTGGACGCTGGTTATAAACCACTTGCTTAGGCGGTTCGACGGAGGACCAGTCAAACTTACTGCATATGTAGATGACGTATCTGTCATCACAAGCGGCAGATGCCTAACAACATTCAGGTCTCTGATGGATCAGGCACTTCGGGATATACATGCCTGGGCATCTGGAGTCGGGTTAACCACCAACGCGGCTAAAACCGATCTAGTATTATTTACTAGGAAGTATAAGGCCGCTAATTGGACTAAGCACAAGCTTGGAGGGGTAACCCTGCAAGAAAAATGTAGCACGAAGTATCTAGGAGTTATACTAGATAGTAAGTTGTCGTGGAAACTCCGTGTGAAAGAGAGAGCGAAAAAAGCCTCCGCGGCACTCTATGCATGCAAGAGGATGCTAGGATGCACGTGGGGCCTATCACCCAAACTCTCTCATTGGCAATTGTTAAACCCATACTTTACTATTTTATTTATTTATTTACGGTCTACTATGGGGTTCTTGTTTGGTGTACAGCCACACAAAAAAGTACGTGTACCAAAAAACGTGAGAGGGTATGCAGAGTATCAATGATTAGCATAACGGGAGCCTTAAAAACTACCCCGATATCAGCATTCCATGCCATTCTACACATCCCGCCTGCAGACCTAACGGCCAAAAACATAGCATTAGCAATGTGGCCTTGTGGCCACAGCAGTATAGCGCCATCTAATATCGGGCAAACGGAATATATGGTCCCGTGTCTGAGCTTCGAAAGAGATATTGGGTCCACAATTGAGCCGGAGGGTTGGTGCCGGGGTGCAGAAATGGAAGAACATGCTCTACGCGTGTATACGGATGGTTCCAATTAATGGAAGGGGTTGGGTCTGCTGTTTACTGTGTTCACCCAGAAATAAGTATATCCTACAGATTACTGCAGTCGCATCAATTTATATATTGATAGACAGGCTGCGATTAAAGCAATAATCTCACACAGTACTTTATCAAGAAGTGTTTTGTAATGCAAAGAAGCATTGGAAAAACTTCGGTGGTCGGCTCATCTCATCAGCTTATTTTATTTTTTTCATTTCACTGGAACCAACACATTGACAACATTTTCTTACAACACACAAAAACTTCCAAGTTTTATGTTTTCATTCCATTCCATTCCATTCGCCTAACACACAGATTTTGACAATCCACATAAAGTTGAGCCATGCTCTACTGCTATTGTGCATTTATTTAGTAGCATGAGTTGATAGCAATAGCAGCTAGTGCTCTTTTTTGTTAGTCTTAACATTTATTTTAAGCCTAAATATATACATAATAATAATATTATTTAGTAACAGCATAGTGATGTATCGAAATCTAATATTCGCAACACTATTATTTTTATTTTTAGCTCGAACTCATGAAAATGTATAGGATACAACTTATTAATGAAGACACAATGCTTATACGCTTCCAATGTCCGAATAAGGGTTATAATGGTGCTGATTCATATGAAGATGGCGATGAAATTAGTACTTACAAATTGTTTGTATTTTTTTCATTGTCGGAAAAACAGGTCGTGAAAATCTATCCATATGATTCCGTTGAGTTACTGTACTTGCAACGCAACTTTTACGATTATTTACGACCAGATCGTTCATGGTATTCTGGTATGCCAACATCATCTCCAAGTAATAACCCGTATTTTAGTTTAGTATTTACCAGGTAAAACTTTAGGTTAAGAAAAATTTTATAGGTTAACATAATTAACATGTTTCCCTTTTTCACCCAACTTAGGGCCATTTTAGAGCAACGAAGCAGAGTAAACGCTGCAATGACCCTGAATTCTGCATTACCATTTAATACACAAGGTGTCTCTTGTTCACCTTATTTCAATTATAATCTGTTTGGCTATGACGATCGTTGGATATCTTCATTGCAAGTACCAAAGCTAATTACAGCAAAACCGATTGTCTTTGAAGAACGTCTTACGGGTCTTTATAAATTTCGTATACATGTAGATACATCACGTTATACAGCTAAGGGAGCAAGAAATAAAGAAAAAATCGTTACATTTATAGTTCATCCATATGAACCATTTATTATAAGTGCACAGCATATTGGAAATCGTGTGACACTTAATTATCATTTGTATTGTGAAACCACAGTTGTTAATCGTGGCAGACGACAAAAAAACAATGAAATATGGACAAAAACGTACAAAAATGAAAATACGGAAAGGCTTTAAACTGTTGCAATTTAATAAGTATGTGATAAAATTGGTAGTACAGTTAAATATGATGAAAGGGGATAACTATGAAGCCAAAGAATTGTAAAAATCTAGACAAAGAGTTATGTAGTTGGTTGAATAAAACTAAAATAATTTATTCAACACAAAACATATTGTGAAATTCGGTTTGTTGCCCAATCAAAAGTTAAACCAATAAAAAAATCACCGTTGATAATAGTCTGGGGTTTATGTACAGGTTAAGAACTACATGACCTACTACCCAGTCAACATTCGGATTCATATAAGAATCAGAAAATAGTCCTAAGTCGGAGCACATGCGCTCATTTAGGAGTCTGAAAAGAATGTATTTTCCTTCTTGCGATGGTCGTCCGTTATGAGCATAGTTCCGTACAATATAGGAGTCCGATATGACTCGTAATAGGCTCATAAACACCTCATACTTGATACTGATTCGGCTTTGAAAAGACTATTTTAAGTCGCCTATCAGAGGCATTTTGGATTCTTATTTGCCTCATATTCTTCTAATTTTTGACTGTACCAGGCATTGTGGATAAGTACACAATGGCACCAGGTGTTGTTATCCCAGCAGCTGATTGCTTCTTGTTAACTATTTTCCATGTGACTGAACGTACACGTTACGTACTACTTTTATTCGAACACAAACTGGCGATCGTATACTCACAAATTTCATTGAAAATGTAAGAAAATTGTTAAATTAAATGAACAAAAAATATAATAAATTTCAAACTCTTATTATTAACAAAGGGCGAATTCAAACAAGCTTAATCGAAGCCAAAAAGGAAATATTGACGGAATTCATGGCGAGGCACCGCTTTGGTATCGGCTTGCTTCAAATTTAACTTCTCCAGAATGTCACTAAAAGCTTCTTAAATTAAGAGAAATCTCTTCAAGAAACTACAATGACTGTTTTTTACAAAGAAATAATACATAAATGATATGCTTACGCTTTGTTCGATAAGTCCAAAGGGTTACTACACTCTCTTAACCGCCTTCGGACTATCTTTTCATCGCCTTCGCTATTACTGGAGCTCAAACAAAACAATAAAATTGGGTCCATCGCAATTATTTACTTTTTTTGTATTTGTGGTAACCAATTTGACTGTTCAAAATCTATTGTCATATGAAAATACAATCCAACCTAATGTGGATCGTAAAATTTATTGTGAACTGAAAAGAAATTACGTTCCGTTTGCTATTGTATTGTGACGAATATTAGTGACACTAAGTGATACTCACATCACTAATCTGATACTAACACCCCTATTATGAAGTCATACGATACACGATAAACGCTTGCAATCTGTTCTAAATTCTAGCGTGTGAAACCCGAGCGTTTATCGTTTATCGTGGTATTGCCATACGCTAACTATCGTATAAGCTGTTCAATTTTCTACGCTAGCTATCGTTGATAAATTTTTCCACGATACGTTGGGAACTATTTAAATAAAAGTAAATATAAAATTATTACATAATCCAAAAGAATCCAACTATTGCCTCATTCCCAACACTCTGTTGCAACACCCTGGGAAAGAAACCTTAAAGTGGCACAAACCTTCAAAATATTTGGGATGGGTGACCTATTTTTACGGGCGCGCAAACTGCCTTCTATCTCTGTTAAGACATACTCTGGCATCAATTTTGTTTATTCAACTTTTTCTTTACTTTTAGTATGTCAAGTACTTACAGTGTAGAGTTCATTTCAAGAAGATTGGAAGCATCTCTCAATTTTCTTCTTTTTGTGGCTTCTATGCAAGTTTCGTCAATTTGTTCATTTGAGTTTATATAAAAGGTAACAGAGGTTGCATAAAACATTTTATTATTACAGCTTTTAAAAATGTTTGCCACTTTTACGTACAAGACAAATGAATTGTCAGTATTTATGTTTTATTTTGCTATCTGTTTCGTATAGATTCAGAAAAATGTGTAAACAAAACTCTGCCGTCATTCACAATAGTACATCTATCGGGCGTGTGGAAATCGCAATATGAAAGCTGATTTTTTACGATACGCTAGCAAGCGTTTATCGTCTATCGTATGAAAATTCATAATAGGGGTGTAAGTAAATAAAGTCAACAAAACAATCACCCTTATTGTCTTTGTCGCGTCGACATCGTCGTCGTTTTTCAGTCGACGTCACATCGTATCGACGTCGTCGTCACTTCGACACCAACTCGGTATTGGCTAAGCTTGGTGAGACGACGACAACAATTTATCGATAAAACGAAAGCAAAATATACCATCTCTGCCATTTCTGGATCAGCTGTTCGATTTTTTACTCTTTCTGTATCTTTTTTCGCGATTTGAGATTTGTTAAAATATTTCATTTCAAGATTTTACAAAAATGTGTTATTATGACAGTAATGCGAGCTCTAGTAACAAAAATAATAAAGGGGAGCTTAGACTCAATAGAAAAAAAAATCAGAAATTACTCCGATTTTTTCTAGCTCAGCTACAAGAACCTCGAATTGTTGCGCACTCGTTATTTTCATTTGGAATATATAAAAAACAATGCATATTACATGTTTGTATAATTAATTAAATAAAAGAGAAATATTTTACTTACAAATTTTCCTTCTGTCGTCAGTAAAAACAGCGTCGACAAAAATGGCGTCGTGTGCAAATTTGCTTAGCCAATACCAAACATGTGTCGATAGTCCTCAATAGTTATCGAAAACGACGATGGCAATACGGAATTTAACACGTCGTCGTCGTTCAGTGAGGGTGAATAAAGCAAGCAGTCACTTGTATCTACATAAACGAATCAATCATTATGTCTACACATATGTACGTACACGCAGCGGAGAGAAAACGCACAAACGCATGCATATATCTTATCTGAGATGCTCACAAAAGTTGGCAATAATTTGTGCAAGTATCACTCACATATACACGCGCATATCTGTAGTTATAGCTGGTATTTTATAGCTGGTAACTAAGTTAAATTATAGAAACGCCTAGATGTATGCGAACGAGGAAATCACAGAGTATAAAAGGAGGTAAAGCTGAGAATCAGTAATCAGTTTGATTTAAGCACGCTATCTGTTGAAAAGTAGAAGCGTTATTGGGAAAGTAGTCTAATAAAGATCATTTTGGATAATTGAATATTGGAGTTATTTATTCAGAAATTTAGCGATACGAACGTTAGTAGAAGGTGTGAAATAAGAGCATTTTCCCAAAATTCGTTATAATTAGTGTCAGAAGAGGAATTGTTGAATAAATTCTGAAGATTTCGAATACAACTTGGACATGGCAAAGTTAAGTGAATTAAGGATCCAGCAACTGAAAAAGGAGTTGGAGAACCGTGGGTTGAATTCAAGCACGGCTACGAGACGCTATGTAGTCCCACTTCAAAGCTAATTTGCAGCTAGCCTGTCATCAGCATGGCTTTAGAAAACTACATAGCACCACCACCGCGCTAAATGCTATTAGCACACAGATAAATTGTGGTTTACATCACACCACCATAGAACAGTACTCGTAGCACTTTTGTTTAATTTTTACATATCAAAACTACCTTCGCCACCAGAAGGAGTTACTATCGTTTCTTACGTCGATGACTGCACAATAATGGCCACAGGCCCGGGCCCAAAGATCGATGAGCTTTGCAACAGAATAAACGGCTACCTCCCTGATCTCTCCAGTTTTTTCGCCTCGCGAAACCTGGCATTATCACCGACTAAATGATCCGCGACCCTATTTACAACTTGGACGTCCCAAATGTCGACCATTTTGAACATCCACGTCGATGGCACTACGCTACCGACTGTCCTACATCCCAAAATCTTGGGTGTGACGTTTGATCAGGATCTACATTTTAGTGAGCACGCAGCCGCAATTGTTTCGAAAATCCAGAGCCGTAATAAAATCCTCAAATTCTTGCTGGCAGTACTTGGGGAAAAGACAAAGACACGCTCATTACCACATACAAAGCAATTGGCCAGCCGTTTGCGTGCTACGCCAAGCCTAAAAACTACCCACTGGAAGAAGCTACAGGCCTGCCAAAATACTGCGCTCAGAACCGCCACGGGCTGTCTTCTTATGTCCCCAGAACACCATCTACATACATAATGAGGCGAGAATACTCCCCATCAGGGAGAGAAATAAGGTGCTAACCAAACAGTTGCTGTTGATGACCAGAAACCTGGGCATCCCAACAGACATCTGATTGATGAGCCAGCACCACCTAGGGACTTCAGGAGTCATCTCCGTAAGCATTTTGAGGAAATACGGCACCTGAGAACTCAGCCGTATGAAGCAAAAAAAACACAAGCAGGTCCTTGGTGAACTCCACAAACAGGACCTTTATGCCGGGAATTGCCCGGTGAATCCAGTACTCCGGGAACAGTACCCAAAACTTGCGGAAGAGGAACGCATACTCCTCAGGGAAACGCGAGTCACTCTGGCCCAACTTCGTTCTGGATACTGTAACAGGTTAAACTCTTACATATCCAGAATCAACCCCGACATACAAAATGTATGCCCCGCTTGCAATGTGTCTCCACATGACACCAACCATCTCTTTAATTGTAATGTGGAACCAACGCCTCTAACACCCCTTTCATTATGGTCCACCCCTGTCGAAACAGCAAGTTTCCTTGGACTCCCGTTAGAGGATATTGATGACAACTTGTGATCGGTAGCAGATATTAGGTGGGGCGAAACATTGCTACAACAACAACAACACAGACGCTATGGAGTCGGAAGGAATTAATGTGGAAGATGATGTCTTTCATCCTGATGGGGAAGAGGCAACAACAAAAATGGAAGAGAAGAACGGAAGTCCGAGTCCAGTATCAAGCGGCGAGAATAATGCGATATTGGCTTTGTTATCACAGATATCGACAAAAATGGAAACGCAGGAAACACGTATAACAGAACAAATAACATCTCAATTGGAAGAACAAAAGACACGCATTTCAGAAATATCATCTCAAATTTCAACGGATATGTCATCTCAACTAGAAGAACAGAACACGTATATGGCCGAGCAGTTGAAAACACAAGAGGAGCGCTTATCACTGCAGGAAACACAAGAGGAGCGCTTATCACTGCAGGTGGCACAAATGTCTTCGCAGTTAGAATCACAGGAAGCAAGGGTAACATCAAAGCTGGAAGCACAAGATACAAAAATTGTACAGCTCGAGGACAAAATTGATGCCGAGATAGAAGCTTTGAGAGGTCGTATACAGGAGTTGCAAATCAACCGCCCGGCTGCTTCAGCGAGTAATCCAAAGGTAAAGACACCATCCTTTGACGGTTCTGTTCCTTTTCAGGTCTTTAAGCTACAGATTGAGAAGAACGCAGCACTGAACAACTGGAATGCTGAAGATAAAGTTGCAGCTCTGTTCGTGGCATTGAAAGGACTTGCAGCGGAAATCTTACAGATGATTCCATAGTACGAACGGAACAGTTATGAAGCATTGATGGCCGCTGTCGAGAAGCGTTATGGAAGCGAGCATAGAAAACAGATATACCGAATTGAGTTGCAAAACCGTTACCAAAAAGCAAATGAGACTTTGCAGGAGTTTGCTCAGATATTGAAAGATTGGCTCATCTTTCAAATGCGGACGGGTTCAAAGCCCACTGCAAGTAAGCATTTTTTTAATTTATTACTTTTTTTTATTTTATAAATTATTATTTTAATGGACTGTATTTTATTTTCGTTTAAATCAACGGTTTAGTGCAACAATCGCGAAATGGAAAAAACGTAAGAGTTAAATATTGTTCTTAATTTTTTGTAACAAATATTTTAAAATCATAGTTTTTTCAAAGAAATCAAAAGTGGAACGTGCTACGCATGAGCAATTGGAGCGATATGTCTCATTTTATGCTTCTAACCCCGAAATTGGAATAGGAAAAAATAATGGGTTTTTTGGGGGTCATTTCGGCATGGCTTTTGGGACTCCCTCGGGGCATTTGGGGTTTCCTCGGGGTCATTTGGGGATCATTCCGGGATGGGTTTGGGGACTCCCTCGGGGTCATTTGGGGGACATTGCGGGATTGTTTTGGGGTTCCCATCGGGTGCATTTTGGGGTCGTTCGGGATCTATTTGGGGACTCTCGGTATAATTTGGGTGTCTTCCGGAATTATTTTGGGGACTCCATCGGGGTCATTTAGGGGTCGTTCCGGGATGTTTATGGGGACTCCCTCGGGGTCTTTCCGGGGTGGTTTTGGCGACTCCCTCGGGGTCTTCCCAGGGTGAATTGGGGTCGTGCCGGGATGTTTTAGGGACTCCCTCGGAGTCATTTGGGAGAATTCTGGGATGGTTTTGGGGACTCCCTCGGGGTCCTCTCGGGGTCATTCCGGGATCCATTTGGGGGCCATTCCGGAATGGTTTTGGGGACTCCATCGGGTCCTCCCGGGGTCATTTAGGGGTCGTTCCGAGATCTTTTTGGAGACTCTCTGGGGGTCATTTGTGGGACATAACCTTCAAATAACCTCGAGGGAGTCCCCAAAACCGTTCCGGAATGACCTCGGGAGAGTCCCCAAAAAGATACCGGAACGACCCCTAAATGACGCCGGGAGGACCAGATGGAGTCCCAAAACCATCCCGGAATGTCCCCAAATGCCCCCGAGGGAGTCACAAAACCGTCCCGGAATGATCCCCAAATGACCCCGAGGGACTCCCAAAACCTCCCCGTAATGATCCCCAAATGACCACGCGGGAGTCCCCAAAGCCATGCCAAAATTACTCCTAAACGACCCCGAGAGAGTCCCCATAAACATCCCGGAACGACCCCCAAATAACCCCGAGGGAGTCCCCAAAACCGTCCCGGAATGATCCCCAAAAGCCATGCCAAAATTACCTCTAAACGACCCCGAGAGAGTCCCCATTAACATCCCGGAACGACCCCCAAATACCCCGAGGAAGTCCCTAAAACTGTACCGTTATGATCCCCAAATGACCCCGAGGGAGTCCCCAAAACGATACAGGAACGACCCCCAAATGACCCCGGGAGCACCCAATGGAAACCCCAAAACCATCCCGGAATGTCCCCAAAATGACCCGAGGGAGTCGCCAAAAACCGTCCTGAAATTACCCCCAAAATCCCCAGAGGATCTTCCCACAATAATAGCAAAAGTAATAAATCTTCTATTTTCTCTCGATCGCACAATAACAGAATTCTAATTTAAGTTTATCCGTATAAATTAAATTATCAAGAGCGTTTGACTTATTGACAATTTGTCAGCGAAAAGGCTTTTTATTTTTTACATAGAATAGCAATTATTTGATAAATTATCAAACTTGACAAATAAGCAAGATGGTGAATTTGTCAAGTGCACAGAATAGGGCTGTAAGTCTATGTCGTATTTGTATTGCTTAAGGCAACCAATTCCTTCAAACAAGTTTTCATCAACAATTAAAGTTTCAATACGCTTCACTAATTTCAATTTCTCACATGTTGACTTACCAAGCACTGCTGGAACCTCCGCTTTGACAACTAAGTATTTTATGGGTACCTCTTGTTTTTTAATAAGCGTGTCTATGACCACTTCACCCAGTACGGGGATTTTATGGTTTGAAAACGATGTTAATTGCTTTGTTGGCGATGGACTGATGTGAACGTCTATTTTCTTTATTATTCGTAGTTTAAAACGTTGCACTGGCTACCTGTGTCAATCTTAAACTCTACCATTACCTTTTTGCCAGCGTAGCTTTTTCATACCAATCTTGCTTGCTTTCTCGGTCTTGGACCAGTTCGTTGACCGTTTTGCTTTTGCAACATTTGGTAAGGTGGCCTTTTCTTTTGCATTTTTGGCAAACCTTTTTAAAGGCCGGACAGTTACGGTGACCGTGCGTGGTACCACACCTATTGCAGTGAAAGGGTTCATCTTTTTTGTAGTTTCTTTGATGTCTCTTTTATTTTGCTTTTTGTTCCACGTAACGGCGTCAACTGTGGCCGCTTGCTTCTTTGTTGTTACATGCATCTTAACTTGCTCTGCAGAGTGACATATTGTTATGGATTACGCATTTACAGTGGAAGCAGTAAGGAAGGCGGTCGGCATGATGTGGTGGTGCACAGTGGCTAGTCATTGTCGGCTGGGGCGGGTCCTTGCCAACCTTACTGTTCCTGCGCCATAAACAGAAAAAAAGTTCCTATCATGCCTATCAAAACTGAAAGCTGTCAAAATAAAAACCCTGACAGAAGCGCGGAGACCGACTCAAAACGCTTATCAATACAAAATAAAACAACATCCGGCCGAACCGAATGTCACGGACCGACCGTTAACATTCAAAAATTTAAATTCAAATTCAAAAAAACTGACGCAAAAAAAAACTACCGAACCGGACATGGCCGGTTACTAACGCTGAAAATCAAATTCAAAAAAAAACTGCTGAAAAATAAAATTGCAAAAAAAAGCTGAAAATTAAAATGAAAAAGAAATGGGCCGAATATACAGAGGGGCGCCGCGGGTGTTGTTGCGACGCCCGGTGCTTAGCCCACCCTCAAAAACCATGGCCACCGACGCACCTAATTTTCGGTGGCCCCTTACCTGTATGCCCTAAGTGCCTTCTAAACAAATAAGGAAGTCAGCATTCCCATTTTAAATACAATTAATTTATAATTCATGGCAATTACTGCTTATTCCTTATGATTACGATTAAGTTTACATAAGTTTAAAGGTAGGTACGTTAAAAGTGAATGAAATGATGCCGTACAAAAAAAAGAGATTCACCAGGAGTGATTAGTAAATAAACACATATATTTATATTTCTTTCTGTTGGCGTAAAACTTGTTTTAAATCAAGGTAATATTTACTTGTGTACTAAATTCAAGAATGATTAGACCATCACAACTTAAAGGTATGCATGTATATAAATGGAAGCTTCCTTATACTTGCTCACTTCGTTGTGGGCATATGTAGAATATCATTGTTTTTATTTTTAAATTCCCTCCTTAATAAAATTTCGTAATGGAGGCAGAAAAAAAATTCATTCGACAACTAAACTAGTAAGGTCATTGTTAACTTTTGTTTCATTTAAGGATATGTGCAAGACTTATTATTAATACAAAATTAGATGTTAAAATTTACAGTGATGCTCACTAAACTAGCACTCTTGTTCTGTACATTCAAATTTATAGTAGTGATCACCGAAGCTACACTTTTTTTTTCTTTACAACAGTCAAAACTTTTTATCCAACTGGTATATTACTTTAATATAATATGCCGAGCTGATAGCCATAGCGGCTAGTGCTCTTTTTGCGTTATTCTTAAAATTTATTTTAGACCTAAATATATAGAGATAATAATCGTAAAATAGCTAATGAAAAGTCCCAAATCTAGTTAACCGTATAAAGCTCGTAAACATACGTTGAAACCCATCTAATTTACGAGATTTCCAAGGTTAATGATTAACTAGCATATATATAATTTCGTTCCATACAACAATGAGAATTTTGCTTTGAAAATGATAAAAATTGCGTATCATTTTTGCTGCAATTTTATTGCTCGCAGGTGTATGTACGACATCCTACATTCTACGAGCCTTTACATATTACAATCTAACCCACGGTTCAAAACAATTTATCTAACCTTTTAACTCGGTAAAATATGTCGAATACAAAATCAAAAACATTTACAAGCGAATTATCTAATGTTGTACATAGTTTTGCTTGCTTTAGCTATATGACCATTTCATATAGGGTGGTGTGTATGCTTTGGTTATTCCTCATCGACCTGGTGCCGGTGGCAAAACTTCTTGGCTTCGTAAAAAAAACTTGTAGAGCTATTCATAAATTCACTCAAACGTAGGCAAAATATAAAGGAACGGACTCACCGCTTTACCCGCTGATATTACTGTCGCAGTTGGCCTGGCCGAAGGCCTAGGTTCGCTGCCCGGTGGTTGTCACGGTAGCCGATATATTGTAGCCCGTATGGTCGTAGCTGATAAAGATTCGGCTATATTGTTGTAGCCGTTACAGTCGTAGCTGATAGGATTGCGCTAGTATGTATCATAGCCGATATAGTCGTAGCTGATGAAGGTGCGGCTAGTATTGCTGTCGTGGTACCGCCTGTTGTAGGTGTTACATTAGTGGCCGCAGGCCTATGCTCGCGGCTCCGCTGTGTGCGTTGCAGCTGGCGGTGGCGGTACGTCTGGTGGTGAGCGCACGTGTTGGCGCTAATGGATGGGGTTGGGGGAGATACTACTGATGGTGACGCCGTGATAATAGTAGGCGCCGTTGGTGGTGTCGAACGCTTTTCCGCAGGTGGTAGTGTTCTTAGTAAACGTAGAGGAAGAGGTTTATCTCGCTAAGTATGACTGCGAACGCCGACCTACTTCAACTGGACCTTGTGTCCACACAACATAACCTGTACAGCGTTTATTATCACCCAAAATAGCCGCGTAAAGCGAGATTTATCACAAAGAACTGTTTCGGTGCTTTGCGCTATTGACTCTTTCCTCGTTTTTAGACAGTTTCCTTGGGTAAGTGCACAGCCGCGAGGATGTTTTTCGATTCTTAAAAATTTTACGTACCTCCACACACTTATCTTGCCGGAAACGCAATCCATCTTTTCGCTAGTGATGGCCGGTCTGTCTTTTCCTTGGTTTTCGATATTTTTATCGCAACTTTCGCCACATCGCTAGGTGTGTTCGCGTGAACACGCTCCCAAGTGGATCGTAGCCGTAGACCGTAGCAGCAGACCGTAACAATATATCTATTGCTTTTTCCAGGGTTAATTTGCTTTCCGCTAGTAGTTTTTCTCTTGTTTTGTCATTTGTTATACCCACCACTATTCTGTCGCGAATTAAAGTGTCTTCTAACGTCCCGTAGCCACAATTTTTAATTTTGCTTCTTAGATCTATAACGAATTCATCAAATGTTTGACACTCCTTTTGTACGATGGTGTTGAATACATATCTTTCGTACGTTTCGTTGATTTGGGGTGTAAAATATTCCGTAAATCGCCTTTTGATTGTGCTGACGCTTTTTTTATCACTTTCTGTTAAATTAAAAGTATTGTAAATTACTGCTGCGTCATTTCCTACCGACGACATGAATACTGCGACTTGCACTTCTGGTTTCTTAGTATCCAGTTCTGTCGCGATCGCGTACCACTCGAATTGTTGAAGCCACAATTTCCACTCGTTTGCCACATTTTGGTAATTGTTGATGACAAAACTTTTTGGTGGTCTAATATTGTGGTCCGATTTTACGCTATTTCTTGCTGATTCTGGCATTTTTTTGCTTTAATTCGGGTTTCGGCACCATGTAATGTACCTTAACTTTGGTATAAATTACTTTTGTTAAATAAAATAGAACGATTGAGAAGGCACGTGTTTTATTATAGTTCGTGTCTAGAACAATCTTCAATAATATGTCAAAAATACTGTCATTTGTTATACCCACCACTATTCTGTCGCGAATTAAAGTGTCTTCTAACGTCCCGTAGCCACAATTTTTAATTTTGCTTCTTAGATCTATAACGAATTCATCAAATGTTTGACACTCCTTTTGTACGATGGTGTTGAATACATATCTTTCGTACGTTTCGTTGATTTGGGGTGTAAAATATTCCGTAAATCGCCTTTTGATTGTGCTGACGCTTTTTTTTATCACTTTCTGTTAAATTAAAAGTATTGTAAATTACTGCTGCGTCATTTCCTACCGACGACATGAATACTGCGACTTGCACTTCTGGTTTCTTAGTATCCAGTTCTGTCGCGATCGCGTACCACTCGAATTGTTGAAGCCACAATTTCCACTCGTTTGCCACATTTTGGTAATTGTTGATGACAAAACTTTTTGGTGGTCTAATATTGTGGTCCGATTTTACGCTATTTGTTGCTGATTCTGGCATTTTTTGCTTTAATTCGGGTTTCGGCACCATGTAATGTACCTTAACTTTGGTACAAATTACTTTTGTTAAATAAAATAGAACGATTGAGAAGGCACGTGTTTTATTATAGTTCGTGTCTAGAACAATCTTCAATAATATGTATATTCAAAGTGTGTACAATAAAAGTGGTTGTGTAGTAATATGTATATATAGGAATGTGTATTGTGAATCGATTGTATGTGTGTTCCTGAACCGATGATAGGTTCGTTCCTGACACTACGGTTCGGGCGAGCGCAGCAAAATTTGTCGAAAAATACAAGTCAGGCATTTCTCAAAGTTTAGAATGCGAAATAATTCACTTGAAATACATTACGAAGCAATTTTGATAAAGGTCTGTCACCTTTGGAATTGCTAGATGCCATCTATGTTCAAAATCTGTATACAATTTTCCTCAACATTTGTGTAGCTTTACGTATCTATACCTGTCACTTCAGCGTCCTTTCAAGAATCAAAAACTTTCATAGATCGTGTCATCTAAAGAGCGAGTTTTAGGACTTGTGATGCTTTGTGTTGAATCCGTTTTGGCAAGACAGTTCAATTTTGATATTATTATAAAAAATTGCTGCGAAAAAAGCAAGAAAAAGCCACTCTTTGATATCCGAACCTTCTATATTTATTTATTTATTTATATAATAGTCTACAAATTGAGCATTTAAACAGACTAAATAGCAAATAGCAGTACATTTACAAATAGTATGTCTTATACAAAAGGAATGTGCAGTGTAAAACATTAATTAAACGATCTTAAGAGTTATAGTTACATATTTGATATTAAGAGGTGACATGTATAATTATATGCGCGATAATTTAAATAAATAACTTAACTTTACAAAAGGGTATGAGTTTTGTATACGTATGCCCAGTAAGGGGCAGACGAATGTGCTCAGAAGGGAGCTGACGCGAATTGCTCAGAAAGGAGCTGATTGCCCAGTAGAGGGCTAACGAAAGGTGCTCAGAAAGGAGTTGACGCGAGCCGCTCAGAAAGAGCAGCTACATTATATATACATAAAATGGAGTAACAGTAAGTTATAGTTAGTTTATTTGAAATATGTATACATATATACTAATTAAACTCAAATAAAATACACCTCTTTATTTTGAAAAGCGAGTCCGACGTATAAAAATTATTATAATGCTTGTTAAAATCCGGGCACAAACAACGAAATTGTTTTTGAACCGATTCAAGCTTGTCACGATAGATTTGATACCGCGGGTTCCAAACGATTGATGCATACTCCAATATAGGTCTCACTAAAGCAGTAAAGAGAGATTTTGTAACGTAGGGGTCATTAAATTCCTTAGACCATCGTTTAACAAAGCAAGAACTCCTTTCGATCGGGTCACGCAAGTTTCAATATGAAATTTAAAGTCAAGTTTTGGGTACAATGTAAAACCCAGGTCAATAAATCTAGTGACTTGCTCCAGCCGTAGTCACCAACCGTGTATTGTGCACTTGAAATGATTTTCTACCAAACTGATGAATTTACATTTATTTAGGTTGAGGCACATATCACTAATATTGCATCACTTGACTTCTTGAAGGAGCAATATGTCTTCCGGAGTGAGTATAGGTTTAAAAAGCTTTACATCGTCAGCATACATCAAAATCTTGGAATGGGTTAACGCGCTTGGAACATCATTAATAAATATCAAAAATAGCAAAGGACCAAGGTGACTACCTTGCGGTACGCCAGAAGAAACCCCAATGAATTGAGGTTCGCTGTTTTTAAATAACACCTTTTGTTTTCTTCCTTTTAACCCGTCAATTCCCATAGCTATGTTTGCGAAAAATAAAACAATTTATATAACTGAATGAAATAGTTATACATAGTATACCTAAAAAAAAACATAAAATTTGTATAGCTAACCACCCCTTTTTTAAGGGGGAGGTCACCTACAGGTGACACTGGGCATTGTGTAATATATTTGAACATATTTTTCTTTTATATCTATTGAAGGAAAACATTGTTTTTTTTTATTAAAAATATTTATTTATAAACAAGCAAACAATTGAATGACTTACGGAACTATGCAGTAAATAAAACGCTTCATTGATAATGGAAAATGTACCAACACTGTACGTGCAAACCGATATTACACTTCCGCATTTTCCGTGTACGTTGGTGACAATGTCCGCATCGCAGCTGGGAACAGTAGATTTCTTTGTGTTCTTCGGCTTCACCGGCTGACTTTACGTCACTCGTACTATAGTTTCATCAATAGAAATATGTGATGTACCAGCTTTTTCAAAATTCCTACAGAAATTTCGTTCAATTTTGTGATATACTCGCGAACTTTCGCAAATTTATCGTTGGGCGGTAAAGACGTACCGTCACAAAGATGAAGATATTCCTGAATCTCGAAAAATCTATTTCTCCGTATGCTTGCAGATACCAGCGAATTGTTGGTGTTACTACTCACCTCCCAGAACATTCTCAAATATTTTGGTCGCATCCGGTAAGTAGCAATATTGCAGTGTATACCCTTACGTCTTCGGATTTTACATTGAGAGTGTGATTTCTCTGAAAAGCATACATATTCTCATATCTGTAACGAGTTTTATGATTTCATCACTATACAGCAATTCGAAACACTCAACAGCAGTCGTGTTTTTCTGGAAGTTTATAAAAAATTCTTCATCACAATCTCCTTTACCGCCCGAAGTAAAAGAAGTGGTGGTCTGCCAGTTTTTTACCGTGATTCCTTTTTTCCTTTTTCGGTGCCGGAACGTCGTTTTCTTCTCCCTCTTCCTCCTGGTAGTTTTTTCCAGACACACGATGTATATTTTATATTTCTTCTTGAGGCCGGAGTATGCGACTAGGAAGATGGAGAATATCAGCATCGTTTTCATCACGGCTGTCTTCGTCTGATAACGCGCCATCATCAGAAGGAAATATAATAATATCACCTGGGTCTTCTTCGGCATTCAACTTTTCGATAATTTCACTCAAGGTTAATCTACGAGACGAAAACAAGTACTAAAATCTCACTTCCACAAGTACAATAAACATATATTGAGCTATGTAATAAACATAGTATGCATTATTTTTATACCGTAATGCATGTATAATATACTTTATTTATTTATTTATCACATGCAATAAGAAAAAAATCAATACTTACGGTCTGGGCATTTTTATATCAATTTATATTGTAACAAATCACAAAAAGCAAGAAAACTCCAAGTTCGCGCGAAACAAGTTAACGGTTTTGACAGATAACGCATAGCTAGTGTTGACATAAATTTTTATTAGAAACTTCAAAGCGCCCTCTACATTTCAATAATATTGGGATCACAAACCGAGTTGCCAGCTGGTCGAAAAAAATGTTTAAAAATCTGCCACCTACAAGTGACACTGGGAATTGACGCGTTAAGTAAGAGGAAATCCAACTCAGAAGTTGAGGTGGAAACCCTAAACCATTAAGTTTATAGGTGAGAATAGTGCGGGAAACCTTATCTAAAGCTTTAAGGAAAACCGAGTAAATTACATCGGTATGTAGGTTATTTCTAAAGTTTCTGGAGACATGAGTAGTAAATTCCAACAGGTTCGTCGCAGTTGACCTGCCTTTGCAGAAGCCATGCTAAGCTGGGTTAATGACAGGATAAACTGAATGAGCTAGTTGTTTATTTATAATGGATTCGAAAAAGTTTGGTATTTCGCTAAGTTTTACAATGCCTCTATAGTTTGCAACACATGATTTACTGCCACTTTTTTACAGTGGCATAATAAAAGACTTTCAAGAAACAGGGAAATACACCTTGCTTTAGAGAAGCATTAAAATATTCGTTAAGGGCCGATACAAATATTCCGCGCAACTTTTTAGAACAACAGAAGGAATGCTGTCGGGACCACTAGCATAAGAAGTTTTTTAGGTTTTCTATGTGTAAAAACACGTCGTTACAGGATATCGAAGGAATTCGTACACCGCAAAGCAGTGGCGAGCTAAAAAGAACATTCGGTTGGACGGGCACGCGATTGAATAATTAGAATTTGTAATCATCATTAAATTTATCAGAAATGTATTAAAATGTTACCAAATAACTAGAAAAGATTATTGGAAACAATATGTGGCTGTTAAAAGAGAATTTTATTCCTACGTTACAATAAAATAGTGTAAATAGTAAGTATTCTGTGATAATTTTATTGTCAGCTCTTAGTCTAAAAATCATTTAGTTGATGTGGCAAACATTTTTTTTCATGTAATCCATCAATAATGATTCATGAATGAGACTTCATTAATTCAAATTAATCAAATGTATTAGTGGATTTTTTATAGGGGGCCCGTAAATTGTTTAGTCCCGGACCCGGATTTTCTCTCTACGGCCCTGCCTCACACCCCTTTCATTGTGGTCCACCCCTGTTGTGCAAGCTTCCTTGGACTCCCGTTAGAGGATATTGATGACAATTTGTGATCGGTCGCAGCTGTTAGGTGGGGCTAAGCCCTGCTACAACAAAAACGACATTGAGTTATACGCATCTACATATATGAAAAACTGCTTCTGTTACGGGGCTTTTAAAGCGACACTGGCGCCATCTGACATGAAAAAGTAGCCAAATCGCAACTTTTGTTGCATGCAAAGTATAAGAAGAAGAATTTTACATTTGCTTTAGCTAAGGGTGCTGCCACACTTTGCAAATAAAATTATTTTCACACTCGGTAACTTTTCTAACATTTTCGCAATGAAAAACTTCAATATAACAAATATGACACAAAATATGTTAGCAAGTATTTTTGTTGCATAAAGAGACAATTTATAACAGTGCTTCGCGAAATTTTGTATGTGAATGGGCAATGCGAAATAATTTTCAATTGCCAAGTCTGAAGTTCCTTCATATTTGGAAACGCAACATCTTGGTTGATTGTGGCGATGTTATTGGAATGCATTAGCTTGTGTTAAACGCATTTATACTATAAGAAAAATATTATTCTGCCGCGTCCTTAAAAAGTAGCGCAACAAACAGCTGATCGCTCAAAATTATGCCATATTGCGAAAATCGTTTGAAAAACTCAAGTTAAATATTTAAACAAACAAAAACTTTGCTAATTTTGAGTGTATAGAATTTAAGTCACTTTAATTGCAGTAATTTAGAGAATTTTTTTAATTAGTAATGTTTTAAGTATTATTGTGATTCAAAGGTTGAGGGCATTGTGAATGATAACTAAGTGTGATATCTTCTGCATAGACGTCAAAATTCCAAAAATTGGATCACCTGATTTGTATTTAACTATCGCTGTCTCATTCTGTATCTCTTTCTATCACCCGCTGAAGATAGGCGCCGCCATATTGAACACCCTGTCAAAACGCTAAAAAGTAGCCATATTGAATTCCTGTCAGGCAGTTGACAGATAAGATATCACACTTAGTGATCATTCACAATGGTTGAGGTATATTGATGTAATGCGACTCTGTTCATCCTGCTCTTTTTCATTCCACTCCATTAGACTGCCTCTTAATTTGTTACATAACCTCCATTGTAAATCTTACCAAGTGGCGCAACTAAGAGCTGATCGGTGAAAATTCGGACATTCACACGCACAGTCATTGTTTTACTATATAGTTTGGCAACTTAAATAGACGTTTTGTTGCGAATAGAGTGGAAGGCAGTGGACTAGGCAGTCGAATGTCATATAATGAAAGAATGGTGTTCGGAGTCTTTTCAAAGTTAAAAAAAAATCATAAAAGCTTTAATAAAAATAAAACTATTGTTTTAATAACAACAAAAACGCCTTATATTTTCTATATACATAAATTCGTAATGATTGTCTCATTTTAAAATTTGAGTTAAATAATCTAAACTTTGTTTTTGAAACTGAGTCGAGAACTGTGCGTGTGAATGTGCGAATTTTCACCGATCAGCTGTTAGTTGCGCTACTTGGTAAATTTACAATGCGCACAGTTCTCGACTTAGCTTCAAAAAAACTTTAAATTATTAGCTCAAATTTTAAAGTGAGATAATACTGACGAATTTATGTATATAGAATATATAAGACGTTTTTGTTGTTATTAAAACAATATTTTTATTTATCTTAAAGCTTTTATAATTTTTTTTTAACTTTGAAGAAGCTCCGAAAACCATTCCTTCATTATATGTCATTCGACTGCCTATTTCACTGCCTTCCACTCTATTCGCAACATAACCTCAATTTAAACTGCCAAACTAATAGAAAACAATGATTACCTCTTTTTAAGCTGACGAACTATATACTAAAAAAATGCCTGGGTTGCAAAATTTCTTGACTAGCATTGTTGTTTGGCAGCTTAATTCGAGGTTATGTTGCGAATAGAGTGGAAGGCACTCGCCGGCCGTGAAAATAGGCACTCGAAGGAGTGGAATGAAGAACAGTAGGAAGACCAGAGTTGTATTGGATCAATCATTGCATCAATATTAAAGATAATTTAGAAAAAATAATTAAATACTTGAGTATTAGCAAACATTTTCTTTCAATTACTGCAATTAATGTGTCCTAGATGCTATATATTCCAAAATTATAACATTTTATGTCTGTTTATAAATTTAACTTCATTTCCCTAAGATTTCCGTAATATGGCCATTAGTGATGTTTGTGTGTGTGTGCAAATTTTGAGCGATCAGCTGTTAGTTGCGCAACTTGGTAAAGTTTACAATTATAAATATACCCTCAACCATGTTTACAATGTTTACTAGTTTTTTTCTTAAATCATAAAATAAAAATTTAGATTTAGCTTGATTTCAATAACTCTATCGATAAAGTCTAACCATACAAAATGCAAAAAAGCGACTTCTTAATTGAAGAGATATCTACCAACGATGTTGCCGATCAGAGCTTTTGGAATTTACAGAAACTGAGCCGATAAAAGTGCTGGATATTATCACACCTCAAAGCACACCAACCGCAAGCAATATCAATGATGGTAATTTGGAACCATCGGGCAGTGCTACCACAATAGTTAGCGAAGGTGAAGCTGTTCTGATCAAACGTTTTCTTACGTGGTGAAGTTGACTTCCCAGAACATTTTACCAAACTTGGGCCGGGTGATGAAGAGAGGATGATTTAGATAAAGTCGAAAGAGAAGCACAGGAACATCGCAGGCATGGCTATAATAAACTGCTTCGGTCAGAAACATCCGCTGAAGGGCCACCAGAAAAACCAACATCTGACCTTAAACAGTCGACACATATTTAAGTGATGTTGAATTGCGTAGTAGAACTGGTGGCGGTGGCAGCACTACGCGCCGGCGTACCGTACTAACGCAGCTCTGCAAGGATTAATGGGAGAAGCAAATTTAAGTTTTGCACGTGGACAAATTGATATTGCAGAGAAAATTTGTTTGGAAATTGTACTCAAAATCCTTTGGCGGCGGAGCCATTCTTCACTCTGGCAGAAATCTATGAGTCGAGAGATACAGAGAAGCATCTATATTTTCTAACAATTGCTGCTCATTTAGACCCACATGATCGTGATCAATGGATACGCATAGCCGACTTACATATATCAAGGGGCAATGCGCAACGCGCGCGCGTATTTTATACAAAAGCTATTAAGGTACGGTTGTATATACGTTTGTCCATCGGCTGATAACGCTCTTGCTCGTAGTAAGTGCATATATGGAGCGTTAGCTTATTCCACAAAGGCCCTAACTAACAGTTTTTTTTCGAAACAGCGGTTGCACGAGTTTGATTAATACCCACAGTAAAACTTTAAAGCGGCATTGCATCACTAGGTTGAGGGGAGAGAGGGATGGCCTAGAAGGTTTTAAGAGGGTCATATTAATCGTTCACGAGATGGTCGGGCTGGTTAATGGGGCTTTGTTACCGGAACGTATCGGATCTATATCCGAGAAAGGCCCTTCAACATCGATAACACTCTCATTAATACAAAAACCAACAACGTGGTGAATGTGGAATACTATTTATTGCTTTTCCTGTAGAATTTTAAATTTTTTGGTTACAGTCTTTGTGAGGTAATCTAACGATATGTATGTACAGTTAGGTGTTGGGTAAGGTTGAACTTGAGGTCCGAAGGGCCCTCACATAAACTGTGTGTAGCCATAGTGTTATCAGACAATTTTTCAACGACCAAACTGAAAAATACTAGAAGCGTTCTGTAATATGTCTGACACTACATCTGCTCTCATGAACGAGGTCTAATGGTTTGGAAACATTTGACGCCAGAAGAAAGTAACAACAGTAGTATTGACCACAATGAGTCTACAGATGCCTTTCTTTAGTGATAAGAGTATCTTTGTTAGTCTAAAACCGTAAGACTTGCGCCTGGTTCCACTGTTGTTGTTGTTGTTGTGTAGCAATGCTCGCCCCACCTAATAGCCGCGACCAATCACAAATTGTCATCAATATCCTCTAACGGGAGTCGAAGGAAACTTGCCGTTTCAACAGGGGTGGACCATAAGGAAAGGGGTGTTAGAGGTGTTGGTTCCACATTACAATTGAAGAGATGGTTGGTGTCATGTGGGGACACATTGCAAGCGGGGCATACATTTTGTATGTCGGGGTTGATTCTGGATAGGTAAGAGTTTAACCTGTTACAGTATCCAGAACGAAGTTGAGCAAGAGTGACACGCGTTTCCCTGGGGAGTATGCGTTCCTCTTCCGCGAGTTTTGGATAATTTTTCGTTAAGCACTGGATTCACCGGGCAATTCCCGGCATAAAGGTCCGACGCCTGTTTATGGAGTTCACCAAGGACCTGCTTGTGTTTTTTTCACTTCATACGGCTGGGTTCTCAGGTGCCGTATTTCCTCAAAATGCTTACGGAGATGACTCCTTAAGCCCCTAGGCGGTGCTGGTTCATCAATCAGATGTCTGTTGGGATGCCCAGGTTTCTGGGTATTCAACAGGAACTGTTTGGTCAGCATCTCATTTCTCTCCCTGATGGAGAGTATTCTCGCCTCATTATGCAGATGGTGTTCTGGGGACATAAGAAGACAGCCCGTGGCGATTCTGAGAGCAGTATTTTGGCAGGCCTGTAGTTTCTTCCAGTGGGTGATTTTTAGGCTTGGCGACCATATGGGTGGCGCGTAGCACGTAATCGGCTGGCTGATTGCTTTGTATGTAGTCATGAGCGTTTCTTTATCTTTTCCCCAAGTACTGCCAGCGAGGGATTTGAGGATTTTGTTACGGCTCTGAATTCTCGGAACAATTGCGGCTGCGTGCTCACCAAAATGTAGATCCTGATCAAGCGTCACACCCAAGATTTTGGGGTGTAGGACAGTCGGTAGCGTAGTGCCATCGACGTGGATGTTCAAATGGTCGACATTTGGGACGTCCATGTTGTAAATAAGGTCGCGGAAGATTTAGTCGGTGATAATGCCAGGTTTTCGCGAGGCGAAGAAACTGGAGAGATCAGGGAGGTAGCCGTTTATTTTATTGCATAGCGCATCGATCTTTGGGCCTGGGCCTGTGGCCATTATTGTGCAGTCATCGGCGTAGGAAACGATTGTGACTCCTTCCGGTGGTGAAGGTAGCTTAGATATGTAGAAATTAAACAAAAGTGGGGATAGGACACCACCCTGTGGCACCCCTTGTTTAATTCTCCTTGGTTTTGATGTTTCGTTTCTAAATTGCACCGATGCCTGCCGACCACCCAGATAATTTGCGGTCCACCTTTTAAGACATGGGGGAAGGGTAGACCCTTCCAGGTCTTGCAGTAACGAGCCATGGTTGACCGTATCAAAAGCTTTTGATAGTCTAGCGCTACGAGTACTGTAAACCGCAATTTATCTGGGTGCTAATGGCATTTAGCGCGGTGGTAGTGCTATGGAGTTTTTCTGAAGCCATGCTGATGAGGGGCTAGCTGTAAATTTGCTTGGAAATAAGGGAGCAAAATGGCTTCAAGCGTCTTTGCCACTGGCGATAGGAGAGATATCGGACGATACGACTCACCTATGTTAGCTGGTTTCCCAGGCTTTAGTAGCGGGGACCACCTTGGCCATTTTCCATTTCTCAGGTATGACAAAGGTGGAAAGAGACAGGTTGAAGACATGCGCTAAATATTTTGAAACCCTCTTTCCCTAGGCTTTTAAGCATCGGCATGGCTATGCCGTCTGCTTTGGATGGTTTAGCACGACCAATGGCGTCCTCAACCTCTTTAGCGGTGATGGTGATTGGCGACGCGCTGAATTAGTGTTTATGTGCGTGTCTATTGGCTCTCCGTCTATCTTTGTCGACCGTAGGATGCATTATATATTGTCGGCAGAAAGCGCTCGCGCATTTTTTCGCGTCCGACAGCACTTTGTCGCCAAAGGCGATGGAAACTTTGTCCTTTGTGCTTAGTCGGATTCTATAGGGACTTTACGGTGGACCAAAGTTTACCCACCACCGGTAGAGAGGTTACAACCTCTTAGGTGTTCCTCCCATTTCGCCCGCTTGTGTTCATCCACAAGCAAATGTTGTTGTTGTAGCGATTAGGTTACTCCCCGAAGGCTTTGGGGAGTGTTATCGATGTGATGGTCCTTTGTCGGATACAGATCCGATACGCTCCGGTAACACAGCACCATTAAGGTGCTGGCCCGACCATCTCGGGAACGATTTATATGGCCACATTAAACCTTCAGGCCATCCCTCCCTCCCCCACCCCCAAGTTCCATGAGGAGCTTGGGGTCGCCAGAGCCTCGTCTGTTAGTGAAACGGGATTCGCCGCTCGAAGGTGAGGTTGACAATTGGGTTGGAGAAGCTATATTATTGCGCTACACAACCCCTTGAATCCCATCCACAAGCAATCTGATGCGTTGGTTTATATCCCTTATTTGGGGGTCGCCTGGATCAAGCTGTCTTATAAGGTCACGTTCTCTCGCTAAGTTTGCGGCCTCCGCCGGGAAGTAGGGCCTGGTTCCACTCGTTTCTTATCTTGTAGATCAGAAGGCATTTTTATCTCGACCAGTCTGACTGGGAAGTTTTTGATACTAACCTTTCCTTAGCTTTCAGTTCTTAAGTATAATTGCCTAAGTTTCCATGTAAAAGAATAAGACTTAGGCGATTATTGCTTGTGACAACAGATATATATTTGCTAATTTCATACTTGTAACATGAGAGATTGACAATTGGTTTGGGGAAACTGTGAATCTATTAAGCTTTGTATTGCGTTCAACAGTCCCTTAAATCGCTTCCCACGGCAGCCGTTCTATGTACTGGAGCGACTCGTGATTTTTTTCCCGACCAAGGGCTGTCATTTCAGTGTAACCCCATTTAATTTAATTTAAACCTCCTGTACCGCTTCTAATGGTTCCTTCTTTGTTGGAAAATTCGTCTAGCCTAGTTAGATTTAGAAAAAAAATGTGGCTTACCCTTGACTAATCAAAAACTCGTATTTTTTCAAGGCAAATCCGAAAGATTATGATTTACGTTTACGGAAAGCACGTATGCTCGAAGAGATGGGTGAAACACATAATGCCATGCTGACTTATTTGCATATGATACCACATATACCATCTTCAGAAGTAGACTATGTTTAAAGGTTGCTAAGTCTGTTGCCCACCATTTCCATGGTATGTCCAAACATGCTATCGCTCTTGAAGCTATGGATATTGCTTACAGAATCTGTGGCCACATTTTACACTCGAAGATCTCAACCTCTATATGGATTTGCTAATCTTTAATAAATCATATGCCCTAGTATTGCGTTGTTTACGAGAACACACTGCACTGGAACTGGAAACGCAGCGAGAAAATGATTTGGAATTGATATTCTTTTGTGTTATACCCAATGATTTTATACCGGATTTTCGTGCAAAACTTTGTGTTAGTCTAATACATTTACAAGCAAATCATTTAATTGGCTACCTCATACAAAATGTACATGAACATATGCCGGTGACAAATGAACGTCTCGATTTGTATATTGATATAGCAGAAGCTCTAATGCAAGAACATAAATATGGCGAAGCTTTGAAATTGTTGGGTCCTGCATAAATGGTGATACAATTGAATGTCCAGCATTGTTTGGCTACGTCAAGCTGAATGTTTGCGTAATTTAAGTCGTATCAATGAAGCAATTGAAACGTATACACGTGTCGTGGAGCTTGCACCATTTTGTTATGAAGCGAAATTTACGTTGTCAGCTATGTTGAAACAACAGGGACGACATGCGGAAGCAGTTAAGGCACTTGAACAAGCCGGTGAAAGCGATAATCAACCGCTGAATGCACGCCTGCTCTCTATGAACGTTGTTTGATGTTGCAACAAATAGGTAAAATAGATGAATTTCTTGAAGTAGGATATGCTTTGCTATCACGTCATTCATTAAGTTACGTAATCGTGAAGAACTACTAGCAGTGTCAAATGGCAGTAGTTTCTTCATGCCGAAGGAATTAAAGTCATATTGCAGATGCGTAATATTGCGCAGGATACAGATACGGAACTGCAGGTGAGTAAAAGCCATTAAGCAGTGAGGTTTCATTCGGGTATCCAAATAGTTATAATTTATAAAATAAAAAATTAGTTCCTCAAAACACGACGTTCTTCAAAGTGAGATGAGGTTTTTTGAGTGGAACATCACACTATCTGGGCTACCACACAGGGCTGTATAAGCTCCCAGAAATCCAAAAAACGTTTCCGGTAAATGGACATAATTGTAGGGCTACCAGGTTCCCATGTGGCAAAACCGGGACACTTTGAAAATTCAAGAAATATACACTCCCCACACACATAAAATGTTTTTTTATTTACGCACATAAGTATTATTTTTTATTTACACAGCACAAAAATAAAACCATAAACAAATGATATACCTTCCAGTACTCTAAAACAGCTAATCACAACTACTATTCAAAATAAATACTTCTAAAGTAAAAAAATAAATAAATGTAAGGCGCGATAACCTCAGAAGAGATTTTTAGGCAGAGCTTCTCTTCCAATCTGCGTCGTGCTCCTTTTAATTTATCCTACAGATTGGCGGGACGGGACCCTACTTGTTTTATGCCGACTCCGACGGCATCTGCAAGGCAGATGAGTTTTCACTTTAAGCTTGTCAGCGCAGAAATACACTCCGGGTTCACACCCCGGGCAAAGCGACATCAAAATTTTAGAAATAAGGTTTTTCAATTAGAAGAATTTTTCTAACGCGGTCGCCTCGGCTGTGGTTTGGCAGCGCTCCGGGTGTATTTCTGCCATGAACAGCTCTCAGTGAAACGTCATCTGCCGTGCAGATGCCGTTCGGAGTCGCATAACACATGTAGGTCCAGCCCGGGCCAATTTGTAGGGAAATCAAGAGGAGCCCGACGCAAATTGGAAGAGAAGCTCGGCCTTAGATCTCTTCGGAGGTTATCGCGCCCTTACATTTATTTTTTTATTATAAAAAAAAAAAATTAACCGTCATATATTTTTCGCGTTGCACAGAACTTGTTCCAAAATTTCTGGCTTATTTTTTATATTAATTGTAAATCCTGTGCAAGTCAGTCTTAAGTTGAATTTGCATTGAATAATACGTCTAAATGTGCCTGATATTCACGAAATTTTCTCTTCCTTTGTCCTTGAGATGAAACAAGAGAAAAAATTCATCCGCATTAGCATTATAACCAGGTATCGCATATAGATATTGAACTATTTTAAGTAAATTGTTTTTCTCTCCTTTTCTTTAGTTATGTTAGCTAATTAGGAAGAATACTTTACATCTATATATGTGTACCTACGCAATGTGCACTACATCTAGCGACGCTAGAATTTTACAATTAAGTCGTCATTGGTACTTGTTATTCAGACTAGTTGGAGCGCACATTATAAGGAACCCAATAGTTGGTAGATTTCATGACTCTTTATTTAGAATTTAAACCAGCGACACCTAAACGAAAACCGGATACTTTTAGGGTGGCCGGGACACCGGGACAAATGGCCTTAAAACCGGTACATGTCCCGAAAACCGGACTTCCTGGCAGCCCCACATAATTGGTATTTTTTTAAAAGAAAATAATACCCATTAGGCCAAATGGAGAGCGCAAGTTATATTTTCATCTAAATTCAAATGAGGTTAAAACCATTAAACTTTTTTTGACAAATTTTTCAAATTAACTCTGACCTTAAAAACACAACAATCCTTGGAGAACGGCTCGAGTAGTCTTCAACTGAAGCGGGAAAAGCAGTCCTCTCATCCGAAAGACTACAGACCTATAAGCTTGGACATCTTTTTTCTCAAAACCCTAGAGAGATTAATAGATGTGGTATATAACATCAAATATGAACGATAGGAATTTTTCTCAATCGATAAGTTCTGGACACGAGAAATAGGCTCTTGGTGACTTTTCTGGACATTGTAGAAGCTTTCAACAATGTCCTCGAAAGAGCATCATGGACAGTATCAACTCCATTGAGATCCTCAGCTTTAACAAATTGTATCAGCTCCATGTTAAGCTGCGAAGTAGAATGGTTACTTCGCAATGGGGTCTATACGAGGCATCAACAAGTGTAAACAGTGAACACCGCGAGTTATATATGTATTTCATTTACATTATTTAAGAATAATTATTAGCACAGTAAGATGGATGTGTTCGTTATGTATTTTAATATTATTTATTTATTT